>PITA01006463.1:0-99944 GCA_004023965.1 Spilogale gracilis | reverse complement strand
TTTGAACACAGAAACAAACTGAGGGACTTGGAGGGAGGGGGGTGGAGGGATGGGAGAGCCTGGTGGTGGGTACTGGGGACACCTAAAGCGGGGAGCACTGGGTGTGGGGAATGGGGAATGAATCTTGAAACACTGGAAAAAAAAATTAGTAACAATAAAAAAAAATTTAAGTAATAATAAAAAAAAGTTAAAAAAAAAAAAAGATTATCCACCATGGCCAGGTAGGATTTATCACTGGGATGCAAGGGTGGTTCAACATTCACAAATCAATGAACATGATAGAACAAATCATTAAGAGAAGAGAGATGAACCACATGGTCCTCTCAATTGCTGCAGATAAAGCATTTGACTTCATACAGCATCCCTTCCTGATTAAAACTCTTCAAAGTGTAGGGATAGAGGGAACATTCCTGAACCTCTTACAATATATCTATGAAAAACCCACAGGCGATACCATTTTCAATGGAGAAAAACTGACATCCTTCCCATTGAGATCAGGAGCAAGACAAGGATGCCCCCTCTCACCAGTATTGTTCAGCATAGTGTTAGATGTCCTAGCAACAGCAGTCAGACAGCAAAAAGAAGTCAGAGGTATTCAAATTGGCAAAAAGAAGTCAAACTCCCTCTCTTCACTGATGACATGATACTTTATATCGAAAACCCAAGAGACTCTACCCCCCCCCCGCAAATACTGGAACTCATACAACAATTCAGTAATGTGGCAGCATACAAAATCAATGCACAGAAATCAGTTGCTTTCTTATACACCAACAATGAAAATATAGAAAGGGAAATCAGAATCGATTCCATTTACTATAGCATGGAAGACCATAAGATACCTAGGAATAAACTTAACCAAAGAAGTTAAGGATCTGTACTCAAGGAACTACAGAACACTCAGGAGAGAAAGTGAAGAAGACACAAAAAGGTGGAAGAGCATTCCATGCTCATGGATCAGAAGAATAAACATTGTTAAAATGTCTATACCACCCAGAGCAATCTATACTTTCAGTGCCATCCTGATCAAAATTCCACCAGCATTTTTCAAAGTGCTGGAACAAACAATCCGAAAGTCTTAAAATAATTAAGATTAGGGAGAACCAGAAAAGACCTCGAATTGCTAAGGAAATGTTGGAAAAGAAAAACAAGCTGGGGAAATCACGTTGCCTGATTTCAAGCTTTATTACAAAGGTGTGATCACCAGGACAGCATGGTACTGGCACAAAAAGAAACACAGAGACCAATGCAACAGAGTAGAGAGTCCAGATATGGACCTGCAACTCTATGGTCAAATCATCTTTGACAGAGCAGGAAAAAATATCCAGTGGAAAAAAGGCAGTCTCTTCAATAAACGGTACCCAGAAAATTGGACAGCTATGTATAGAAGAATGAAACTCGACCATTCTCTTATGCCACACACAAAGATATACTCAAAATGAATGAATGGCGTCAATATGGGGCTTGAATCGCTATCAGAATCCTAGAGGAGAACGTAAGCAGTAACCTCTTTGACGTCGGCCACCGGAACTTCTTTCAAGACACATCTCCAAAGCGAAGGGAAACAAAAGTGAAAACGAACTTTTGACACTCCATCAAAATAAAAAGCTTCTGCACAGCAAAGGAAACAGTCAAAGCAAATAGGCCACCCATGGAATGGGCGAAGATATTTGCAAATGACACTACAGACAAAGGGCTGATATCCAAGATCTATGAAGAGCTCCTGAAACTCAACAACCAACATAAAAATGATTACATGAGAAAATGGGCAGGTGACTTGAAGAGGCATTTCTCCATAGAATACATACAAATGGCTAACCGACACATGAAAAAATGTTCATCATCATTAGCTGTTATGGAAATTCAAACCAAAACCACATTGAGATACCACCTTACACCAGTCAGAATAGCCAAAATTAACAGGACAGGAAACAACAAGTGTTAGAGAGGCTGTGGAGAAAGGGATCACTCTTACAGTTTGTGGTAAAGCAAGTTGGTGCTGCCGCTTTGGAAAACAGTGTGGAGATTCCTTAAAATATTAAAAATAGAGCTACCCTATGACCCTACAATTGCACTACTGGATAGTTATCCTAAAGATACAGATGTTGTGAAAAAAAGGGCCATATGTACCCCAATGTTCATTGCAGCAATGGCCACATTTGCCAAACTGTGGAAAGAGCCAAGGTGCCCTTCAACAGATAAGTGGATAAAGAAGATATGGTCCATATATAGAATGGAATATTATGCCTTAATCAGAAAGGATGAATACCCAACTTTTGTAGCAACATGGAAGGTATTGGAGATTATGCTGCATGAAATGAGCCAAGCAGAAAAAGTCAAATATCATATGATTTCACTTGTGGAGCATAAGGAGTAGTATGGAGGACAGTAGGCGAAGGAAAGGAAATGTGAAGTAAATCAGGGAGAGGGGTGAAACAATATGAGGGTCTTGGAAAGGAGTGAGTGGGGGGATAAGTGAGCCTTGTGGTGAGTATTGAAGGCACAAATTGCATGGAATACTAGGTGTGGGGCATAATCAATGAATCTTGGAGCACTGAAAAAATAAAATAATGTAATAAATAAAATAAAAAATTAGAAATGGAATAGCAATGTGGAGTATTAAAAATTGGAGGTCTGGGGAGATAATGGATTAATGAACATCTAGGCTTGTTAAGATGAGTGGACACTTAGACCAATGGACAGGAATACCTGGATGACTTAGACAGGCTGTTTTCTAGCTCTGATTTTATTCATCATCAAGTAGCCTTGTGACCTTTATTTGATTTTTTCCAATTGACTTCTCCTTGGGATAGGGGATTAACTGATTGACCATTGTGAGTATCAGTCAGCCTGTTATTTTTTTTTAATTTTAAATTATTATATTGACTTATGGATACAGATGTATCTCATATGTACCACTAGCTAGTTTTAGGGCCTTTTCACTACTAGTTAAACTCTTCATTTGTGCTCTTAAACCAAGAGAGTGTAGAAAACAAACCTTAAGATATTCCTGACAATATATGTTTTATCTCCCATCCATGAACTTAATATATATTATTTACATCCCCAGTAATACTGGAAAAATTTTCAATTACCTTTGATTGTTCTGTTAGACAACTGTTCAACTTGCTTTTCTTTTGACCTAGCTTTTATCAAATCACTGTTATTTCTAACAATATTAAAGTAGTGGTTGAATTTATTCCTTTAATTGCAGTTAGTTATCTTTAGCATGGATTGAAATAACAATTCTCTTCTCTGAATCATTTCCACTGTCCACTTTGGGTACTTCCAGATTATCTGCTGCTAAATTGGTTCTTTTAGGGAGAAAACATTCAGTCTATAGTGTACATTTATACAAAACAAATTGAATCCAGCGTTTTTAGTGTACATTTTATTTTTCCTTACCATAGATTCTGCCCCCAAGTATTTTCTTCATTAACTAGTCCCTTGATCTAGGAGTAGAAAAATTCTTGCTATTAGAATTCAGAAATGTCTTTTTTTAAGTAATCTCTACACCTAATATGGGGCTCAAACTTGTGACCCGAAGATCAAAAGTCACATGCTCTACTGACTGAGACACCAGGTGCCCCTCAATTCAGAAATGTCTTTTTTTAAATATTTTATTTATTTGGCAGAGAGAGAGAGAGAACACAAGCAAGGGGGAGCGGCAGGTAGAGGCAGAGGGAGAAGCAGACTCCCCACTGAGCAGGAAACCCGATATGGAGCTAGATCCCAGTACCCCAGGACCATGACCTGAGCCAAAGGCTTAACCAACTGATCCACCCAGGTACCCCACAGGAATGTCGTTGAAACCAGAATTCTAGATACATTCCATATCATAGAAAAGGTGATTCTGTTACCTTTATCAAATGATCATTTTTTTTCTGATTTTATTTTCTTATCAAAACCCAGTGAGCTGTACAGCCTTGGAAGCAGCGGACTCTTGGTGGAAAAAATTGTTCTTGCTTCAGTGCTTGACAGCCTTTTCTGATGAAAGATATGAAATTACTGATCTGAGAAGCAAAATATATTTAGCTTATTAATATGCAGTTTTCTTTAATATCTTAAAATTCTACCAAGTGAGCTGCTCCAGATACGCTTTGATTTTTTTTTGTCCTTCTTGTGCTCTATCCACATAGTTATTAGTTGTAGGTATTCACTCAAAGCACTTAATGGCTGTGAGAGATTATATCTCTCCCTTAGGTCATACTGTTGAGTTCAGTGCTGCTGCATATAAACAGTGCAGTTTGTGGCTTTCCACTTATACTCTGTTGGGTCAGAGGCTTCCAGTATTATTTATGCATTTGTTTTTGGCCCACTGTGCTATGATTGTGCTGTTTCAACTCCCTGTATATAAATAGATATTCCTTTCATTATTTCTTTTTACCCGCCCAGTCTCATAAGGCTTATGAAACTATATATTAATACCAAATAAGTAAATATTTAAAAACCTGTCAGAAGTTATGATGACTTAATAAATCAAGTAATAGGTATACCTCCTGAATATAATATAAATAACAATTTGTCCCCATGTGTATAAGAATAAATTAATTTATTAATTAAATAAATATTTACTGAGCATTATTTCTGATATCAGGTTTCTTTTTGTGACACCTGTCTTTTTTTCCGTTGGCCCACCTTATTTTCACCTTTATCTCCCCTTTGACAGCTCTCTGATGTTCCCAAGTCTTTTCTTCCAAACTCTTTTCTAGAATACAAAGATATAATTTGTTACCATACAGAGGTATAGGGAGCCTATTTGAATTCTTTCTGTATTACCTTTGTGTTTTCTTTCTGAATCCAGTTGATTTCCTTTATTATGGCAAGCTAATTCCAGTGTGTATTTGAGACCTTTGTAAAAACTTTTATTCCTCATACTAGCATAGTACTAGTTTTAATGGGGCTTAAAATGTCAGTTCCACATTTTAAATTTGAAGTTACTTAGCTATAGCAAGAAGGCCTCACTGTATTTATTTATTTTTTTAATATTTTATTTATTTATTTTATTTATTTGACAAAGAAAAACACAGCTAAAGAGGGAACATAAGCAAGAGGAGTGAGAGAGGGAGAAGCAGGCCTCTCGCCCAGCAGGAAGCCCTATGCGGGCTCAATCCCGGGACTCTGGGAACATGATTTGAGATGAAGGCAGACACCTAACAGCTGGGCTACCCAGGCGCCCCATCATTGTATTTATTGTTAGCAAAGAGGAAAATAGATTCACTTCTACTTTTATAGGCCTTTTAATGATATTTCTGTAGCATTTGTATTTTGTTATATGATATGTCATCATAGTTAATTTTTTTAAATAACTTTTAAATTTTACTTATTGTGAAAATGATAAACAGGAAAGTGAAAGAATTTCATGTTTCCTGTTTACATGTAAATGAGGCTTAAATAAAAATTATATCAACCATTGGTTGCTTCAGAAATTTTGACCCCTGAGAAGGAACTTCCTTTCCTTAAATCATTGTGTTTTTTTTCCTATACTATTATTACTCCTTACACAGTATGTTTTTTAAAGAGCCAATTTGTTATTATCCTCCTTCACCATTTCATATATTTTCCACCCTTTCTTTAAGAATGCGATCTTAAAGGGATATTTATGCTATTTGTGTTGCTTAGTCTGAAATGAAAAATAAGTTGAAATGAAAGTGATTTTAAAAAGTCTCAAGCTTGTGGCTTTCAATAACCCTTTTGTCTTTCAGGATTGTGTATGAACTGTCCAGTGTATGAATTATGGTTATCCACAGTATGATGATTCTGGTGATTTTGAAAGGTGATGTGGTCTTTCAGGATCTATATTGAGACCTCCAGTGTTATTTTACTCTTGTCAGCAGGAATGAGTTGATTTGAAATTCTTTATAAGTGTGCCTCAGGGGGTGCCTGCGTGGGTCAGAGGGTCAAGCCTCTGCCTTCGGCTCAGGTCATGATCTCAGAGTCTGGGATCAAACCCCACATCGGGCTCTCGCTCAGCAAGGAGCCTGCTTCCCCCTCTTTCTCGGCCTGCCTCTCTGCCTATTTGTGATCTCTCTCTCTGTCAAATAAATAAATAAATAAAATCTTTTTAAAAAAGTGTGCCTCAGCCTGTAATATGCCTTTTTGATTTGGCCTCCACTTATAAAAAGACATTTTTCAAATTTTATAGTGTATCTAAAGTATAACTGAAGTCATGTACTTTATTGCTGAATGGATTCATAATACATGATCACACAACTTCAGTACCCATTTTGTTAAATAAAATGGTGACATTTTATGCACTATTAAGCCATTTAGAATAATTTTCTTGCTATTAGCCATAACTTCTCTGTATCTTACTGAAAAAATTTAGAGTGTGTTGTAGAAGGTTTTGACAGGAGAGAATGTTTAGAAAGATATGCAGAAACAGGGCCTTTTTGTCATTATTCCATCAAGAAAAATCAGATAAAACTTGAGAAAGTGTTTGAAATGCCTCAATTTGTGTTATAATGCATTAGGCTATATTTATTTAGTAATAGTTTGGAATAAAATGAATTTTAAAATTATAGCCTTATTCCCATTTTTAAAAATACCTTACTAGTTATGAGAGCATATATGAGTATATGTGTGTATAAAATAAAACATTAACAACTGTACTTTCAGCATTTCATGTTTTGCCACCTTATATCTTTAAAGCAGTCAGAACGTAGTCCTGTTTTTAGTACAATATGAATAGTTTTATTTCTGTTGCTCTTTACTCAGTAAATTGAGACTTAAGCTTGAGCTTTAGGGGCAATAACCATATTATAAAACTACCCTGTATAACATAATGGGTTGTCCTGGGTTTCTTATATCTTGACAGTTTTCCTCCATTCCTTGCTGTGTAAATCTACTTGGAATTGTATAACTTTCCTCTCTCAAGGTGAACTGTTTTTTTTCTTACATTTGAACTACAGAAAATACAAACAAGCAAAAAGAGTGTAAAAAGTTATCAATTATTCTATCTACCCACAGTTACTTATTTTAACACTTTGGGGAGTATTGCTTTTAGACCCATTTGTTTGCATGTGGAAATTCATACACACATCATTTTTTTAACATGAAGAATAAGTTTTGTATTTTTTTCACTTCACATGTTTCTGTGTCACTACATATATTTCTGAATGGCTATACTTTACAGAGAAAAGCACACTTTCACTCTAAGTTGTTTGTACAGTTCTCCATTACTGATCATTTAGGCTATTTCCAAATTTTTCCTGTTAAAACAGCATGAGAATAAACGTCCTATAGCTAAATTTTTCATTCTTTTATTCAGTAGATACGTGTTGAGAGTACCTACTATATGTTAGCTACTATATTTTGTATTGGGTTACAATATTACAACAAAGTTACTACTCACATAGAATTCTAACAGGAGAGCAGATTTTGAATAATCATACTTCTGTATATATAGTTTATAATCAGAATGGATGCTCTGGAAGGAGGAATACTCTTTGTGAAAGAATATAGCCAAGGATCCTGACTGGGGTTAGGGAAGACCTCACTGAAGAAGTACTGCTTGAGCTGGCAGTTAACTAATTGGAAGAGGCTGGAGAGTGGGTTGATGTTGCACAGAATTCATTCCAGACAGAATGAATTGTATTATGCAAATTCCCTGTGTTAGGAGGGTTTATAGCATATTTGAGGCACTAAAAGAAAACTAGTATGGCATGAACACTGAAAACAGTGGTATAAGACATTGCTAGGATGTAGTCAGGGATCAAGCCAGGCAGAGTCTCACAAGCAGTGTTACAGACTTTGATCTTCATTTTAAGAGTGGTAGGATGCAATAGAACAGTTTTAATCTATGAGTAATATCTGATTGCTGGGTGTACTAATTGAACAGGGAGCAGAGTGAATGTAGAGAAATAATTTAGGAGGATGTTGCAAGTAGTTTAGGTGAGAAATTATGATAGCTTTGATTAGTCTGGTAGTGAAGAGAGTTTGAAGAAATTTTTATGAAGTAAAATTGATTCAGCTTGGTTCATATTCTTAAGCATTTTTTAAAGCATAAGTTTCCAGAAGTGGAACTCTTGACACAAAGGTCAAATTATTTTAAAAGCTGATAGTAGATATTCAAGTGCTTTCTGGATAGGTTGTTTCAGTTTACTCTCCCATTAATAGTGTATTAGAGTGTCCATTTCAATACACCTTCACCAGCAATGAGCATTAACTTTTAAAATATCTATTCCAGGGGCGCCTGGGTGGCTCAGTTGGTTAAGCAACTGCCTTCGGCTCAGGTCATGATCCTGGAGACCTGGGATCGAGTCCCACATAGGGCTCCCTGCTCGGCAGGAAGCCTGCTTCTCCCTCTTTCACTCCCACTGCTTTGTGTTCCCTCTCTGGCTGTGTTTCTCTCTATCAAATAAATAAAATCTTTAAAATAAAATAAAAAAATAAAATAAAATAAAATAAAATAAAATAAAATAAAATAAATAAAATATCTATTCCAGAAAGTGTGTAGGTACTTCAATTTTTTAAATGGAGATTATTTTGCCAACTATAATAACAGTAGTTTTGGAATATATGTGTATTGATTTTATTTTGGCTTTACAAAGTATGGTTTTGATTCTTAATATTCTGCCTCTAAAAGCTGAAACTAAAACAAAAAGATTTCATGATAGTGTTGCCTCTGGAACTTGAGAGAAAGGAAAATGTAAGATGATTTAGGTCACTTTAAATGTGACTGGAAAATTGTGTTTTTGTTGAAATTTTTAATAATCCAACCTCTGTTCTGTATAAATAATACCAAGACTCCTACTTCCTAAGCATTGCATTAGAACTCTGCTTTCTCATGAGTTTTGACTGAGGGCTCCAAACTATTTTAAATAAACATATTGATAAAGAACCCAAAGTATATAAAGATTTTGACCACAAAGATGGAAATATTGAAATGTTGATTAAATTTTGTGCAACGTACTGATGGCTTAATAGAGGAGAAATAAATGTATAGTACATGTCCTCTTGCCCCCACTGAATAACTCTTTGGCAATATGAGAATGGTGGCAGCTGGAAATAAATAATTAAGGTATATAAGTAGCTTTTTAAAAGCAATTTATATAGTTTCTTTTTCTCCAGGATAGTTTGAGCCTGAAAGATACCTTAGATCCAGAATAAAAATTAGTTTGCAAATATCTTCTCCCTTGTAGTTTTGTTTTTTTGATGGTTTCCTTCACTGTGCAAAAGCTTTCTATTTTGGTGTAGTCCTAATAGTGTACTTTTGCTTTTGTTTCCCTGACGGGAGAGACATCTAGGAAAACATTTCTGTCAAAGAAATTACTGCTGATACTTTCTTCTAGGAATTTTATGATTTCCTGTCTCACATTTAGGTCTTTCATCCATTTTGAATTTATTTTTGTGTATGGTTATAAGCGGTCCCATTTCATTCTTTTGCATGTAGCTGTCCAGTTTTCCCAGCACCATTTGTGGAAGAGACTGTTTTTTTTCCCATTGTATATTCTTGCCTTCTTTCTCATAGATTAATTCACCATAAAAGAGCACGTTTATTTCTGGACTCTTTGTTCTCTTCCATTGATTTATGTGTCTGCTTTTGTGCCAATACCATACTGTTTTAATTACTACAGCTTTGTAGTGTATCTTGAAATCTGGGGTTATGATACCTCCAATTTTTTTTTAGCTTTTATTTTAATTCTAGTTAGTTATCATACAGTGTAATATTAGTTCCAAGTGTATAATATAATGATTCAGCAATCGTACATATCACCCAGTGCTCATCATGACAAGTAACCTCCCCACTACCTATCACCTCTTTCATCCATCCCTCTACTCCCTTCCCCTCTGGTAACTATTAGGTTGTTTGTTTGTTTGTTTGTTTTCTAATTAAGAGTCTCTCTCTCTCTCTCTCTCTCTCTCTCTCTTCTCATGTTTGTTTTGTTTCTTAAATTCCACATGAGTAAAATCATAGGGTATTTGTCTCTCTCTGACTTACTTCACTTTCATTACACCATGTCATTACAGATGACAAGATTTCATTGTTTTTATGGCCACGTAATATTCCATTGTATATATACTACTACTTTATCCATTCATTAATCAGTGGATAGTTGGGCTGCTTCCATAATTTGTCTATTATAAATAATGCTGCTATAAACATAGGGGTGCATGTATCCCTTTCAATTAGTGTTTTTGTATTCTTTTTTTTTTAAGATTTTATTTATTTGACAGAGAGAAACACAGCCAGAGAGGGAACACAAGCAGCTAGAGTGAGAGAGGGAGGAGCAGGCAGCCTGATGTGGGGTTTGATCCCGGGATTCCAGGATCATGACCTGAGCTGAAGGCAGGGGCTTAACCACTGAGCCACCCAGGCGCCCCAGTGTTTTTGTATTCTTTGGGCAAATACCAAGTAGTGTGATTGCTGGATCATAGGTTGTTTTTTCCTTTTCATGATTGCTTTGGCTATTCAGAGTCTTTTGTGATTCCATACATATTTTAGTATTATTTTTTTCTAGTTCTGTGAAAAACGTTGGTATTTTGATAGGGATTGCATTAACACTGTATATTATACTTGAATAAAAAAGTTGTGTTTGTAATGTTTGCAAATTTTTTTCAAATATGTACATAATTCTACATTATTGAAATGCAGTTATATTTGAAATGACATGTTACTTATTGTTTTGTTTTCTCTCTTTCAATAGTTAAAAGACGTTGATACTCGGAAAATCATAAAAGCAATGCTTTCTTATGTGTGGCCCAAAGACAGGCCAGATCTACGAGCTAGAGTTGCCATTTCCTTGGGATTTTTGGGTGGTGCAAAGGTAAGAATAGGAGAAATTATGCATTGTTTATTGCTATAACTAAGAAATAGTATGGCATTTTCTAACAATGAGCTGTTAAAAGCTACTTTGGAGGAAACATTATTAACGTTTAGGACCCTTATTTGCACAATTCTTTTATGCAGTCAGAAATTATATGGTAATTCGCAGTTTATCTGTGGATCAGATTTAAGAGCTTCAACTTAATGGAATTCACTGCTGAAACCAGTGTAAGGTATAGGATCATTAGTTGTAACAAAGCATTATGAACTTTTTAAAAGAATTTCCTCAGAACCCTGTTGGCTCTTTCTTAATACATATTTCTGGTAAGCTTGGTGTTCAGCTCCCAGTAAGTTGAAAAGAGGATGAAGACATTTAGGCACACTGATAGCCATAAGTGGTAAACAACAAAGTGAAGGGAAAAAAACCCAGGAAAACTTAAAAAAAAAACACTTAGGAAATTTGGGCATTTTTGTACTACTCAGTATAGGGGTCTTTGTATCTTAACAGCCTCTTCAGTTTATCTCTGTAATGTGTGTAGCACATTTTAATAAGACAGTTATAATGAATGAACTTATAAGAAAAAAAGCCTTACTTTCAATTTATTCAGATTTTAAAGTCAGTGAAGTATATATCTTTAGGTACAATATGTAGTCATGGTACCTATGTAGTCTTTGGAGTCAGAATTCCTGGGCTCTGGCACTTAACTAACATTAAAGTGTTGGACAAATTGCTTAGTCTTTGTGCCTCAGTTTCCCAAGTTGTAAAATAAGGTAAAATACTGTTGATATAAGAATTAAATAAACTGACATACAAAAGGCTTGAAACAGCATTTGGCATGTAGTAAAACCTATGTGTTAAAATAAAAATAAATTAATTTAGATTTCCATCAAAAATACAATAAAAAAAGTCTGCTGAAAAATATAAATGAGGTTTGATTACCACTCTGATGTATAAAGGTTAATATATTGTTTTAGAACCCAGGTCATATCACTTATTTCTTCTCTATCATGTGTGTTGCCTTTTGTTTGCTTTTATTCTTTTCCTTACTCTAAAAGTATGTATTGAGAACTTGTCATAAAAAGGACTGTTCTTGGCCCTGCAGGGTATTCAGACATAAATAAAGCATATTTTTTTCTCTCAAATCATATAGGATAAGACAAGTTATATTTTATTGCTATAATGCAAAGTAGCTCATAAATGATTTAAAATAAGTACTATTCACATATTGGGTGATTTCAAAGGAAAAAACCACCAAGATGGGGAGCCTGGAAAGGTTTCACAGAGGAGGTGATATCTGAAATAGTCTTAGATTGAGATAGGATTGTTACAGGTGTAGGAGTAACGTGGACGTATACTGGAGTAGTGGTAGAAATGGTATTATGGAGGGAAAAGATGCCAGAGATATTGTGAGGTAAGAGAAGTAGAATCAACAAGATTTAGCAATGGGTCAGATATTACAAGTAAAAGAGAAATAGGATTCAAAGTTGATGCCAAGGGTAAGAGAAGAAAAATGCATTTAACAAGTAGATAGGAAGTTAGGAGGTCTTGTTTGAGAAGATGAAAACTTTGGTTTCGGGCAAGTTAATTCTGAGATGCTAATGGAATGTTGAGACAGAATATTTAGCTGTTAATATAAAATGCAAGAGTAGTTTAGGAAGGAGCCCCAGGCTGAGAGATTAAGAGGTAATAGTTGGGGGGGCAATGGGGGCAAGAGGTAGAACAATGCAAATTAGTTCACCAAGGAATAGAGCAGAAATAGAAGATGACTACAGATAGAACCTGTGATAAATGTGTTCCTGTAGGGTAATAAACAGTCATGGAAACAGGAAAGGAGTGATTGGAAAGTAAAACTAGAATAGTTCAGTCCGACTGTTCATTGTCTTTTCTTCTTTCTCATGTATGGGTTCGATTGAGTACTTTCCCAATGAACCAGACCCCTTCCCTTTGAGAAGACTAAGTCAAGATATGAAATAACAGACCAAGAATCCATACTTTATTCTATTTGTTTAAGCTGAACAGATTGGATAATATTATAAATCTAATTTTGGTAGCTAATGTTGAAATTCTTTTAACTCTTATATTTTTAGCACTGTAATGGTTGCTGAATAATCTTTCACCTACAAATTACTTATGGATAAAGATTATTGTGAGCTCTTATGCAAGGCAGAATTGGTAAATTGGCCTTTATTAGCTGAATGAAAGTACTTTGCTGACAAGTTAAAGGCAGATTGTTTTCTGGACTTCCTTTTGAAGAGAATAGGTTAGAACTTGATTAATTAAGTTAGTCAAAGGGAGGAGTGTTAAATAATGACTTTGTATTAGATTTTATTTTTGGAGTGAATTTCAGTTCAAAATACAGATTTCTATTGCTTGGTGACAGGTCAGTGTCAGGGTATAAAAACTAGATCAAGGAAACTTTCTTGAGGACTGAAATATTTTTAGAAGGCTAGTATTTGATTCTTCTCTCAAATACTGAACACCAATAAAATGGATAGTGCTGTACTAACCTCATATAAACTAATGACAAACAAATTAATATAGAAAAAACAGTCCTTAAAAAGTATGTTTGATTCCTTTTGAGTCAGGAAAAGAAATAAATTACCTGACATTATAATGATTGCATGCTTATACTTTCAGAACCTATTAAAAAGAAATTTGCTTTTTACTAGATAGGAACTAGACCATAGAATAACTTTGGGAATATATAGTAGTAGCATTTAATAATCCCTAATATCATTTTCTAGCTTCTCTACTGTCCTCAGTTTAAAAGTGATAATTAGGGGCGCCTGGGTGGCTCAGTTGGTTGGGCGGCTGCCTTCGGCTCAGGTCATGATCCCGGAGACCCGGGATCGAGCCCCGCATTAGGCTCCCTGCTCGGCGGGAAGCCTACTTCTCCCTCTCTCACTCCCCCTTTTGTGTTCCCTCTCTGGCTGTGTTTCTCTCTGTCAAATAAATAAATAAAATCTTTAAAAAAAAAAGTGATAATTACGCTCCCAGTCATTAAAATCTGGTCATTGAGTATGGTAGGCATGATTTATACTTGGTATGCAAAGATGAATTGTTATCCCTTTCATTCGTTCGCTTCCATTTTTTTTTTTCCCAGCCGATTACATGCTTTGGCATGTAAGTACTTTGGACCATCCTATTCCCGTTTATATTCTGCTCTTCCCTACCTCCTCCACATACTTGTGGGAATCTTAGGGAAGGGTTCAAGAATCTTCTCAGCTAAAAATTAATGCCGCCAAACCATCTGAGCAGCATGTGGTGGTTTCATAGCAATGCCAGAAGCATCCATGAGGGAGAAGGAGGATAGAAAGAGAGAAATGTCAAGTGAGAAGAAGAAAAAGAGGAGGCTTTTATGCTTAACATATGGGGCCACAGCATACCATCTGCTTACTTGTCTATTAATGCTCTTTTCATTCTGAAGGTCTGAAGGTCTTAAGGCTATCATTGTCTCCAGCAAAGACTTTTTAAGATAAACTGTATTATGTAAAGATGCCTTGCAGCCCAGAGAAGGCTAAGAAGGATGGATTGGTATTTCTTCTGAGTTGCAGAAATTCTATTTTTAATATGTTGGAGTCCTATATGATATGTATTTTGGGGACTCTGCTGCCAAGAGACAGAGATAGAGACAGACAGAGATAAAACACTATTTGCCCTCATACCTTAATCCCTACAAATCATATGCAGTGCCTTTTCTTGCCATTCACACATGTCCTTTTTTTTTTAAAGATTTTATTTATTTATTTGACAGAGAGAAACATGGTAAGAGCGGGAACACAAGCAGGGGGAGCGAGAGAGGGAGAAGTAGGCCTCCCACCGAGCAGGGAACCCGGTGCAGGGCTTGATCCCGGGTCTCCAGGATCATGACCTGAGCCAAAGGCAGTCACTCAACCAACTGAGCCACCCAGGCGCCCTTCACACATATATCCTAGGAGTATCACATTTTCATTAATCTGGGGATTTTGAGATCTAAGGATTTTTTTTTAATTTAACCTATTAGTATATCACATGTAGCTGTGCCAGGTTTAAGGAAAATATAGAACATTAACTAAAGTCACCTGTTTTCATAAAATAAGTGTTTATTTTAATGTTATAAAAGAGTTTATTCATGTTCAATAACCAGTACCATCTTTGCAACCACTTAGTTGACAGAGAACTTGGCGAGCACAGAACATTAAAACATCAAGTACAAAAAGGTACCTCAGTTGAAAACCTGTGTCAAATAAAAATAAACTTTATTTAGAATTATAAAATAATTTCAAGGGAGAGGGCATTTTATAAAATATAATTAATATCCCTTTTCTTCAAGAATGCATCTATTATATAAAGTAAGGAATAATTTTTGTGTTTTAGTCCATTTACACTGCTATAAAAAACACCATAAACTATGTAAACTAGGTGGTTCATAGATGGCTGCCTTTTTGTTGTAACCTACATGATATAAGAGGTAAGAAGGGTCTTTGGGACTTTTTTTTATAAGGGCACTAATTCCATAAGGGCCTGATCACCTCTTAAAGGCCCCACTTCCAGTATCATCACTCTGGGGGTTTAGGATTCAACATGCAAATTTGGCAGGGAGACATTCAGATCATAGAAATACATACTGAGCAACATTTGTTGAGTGACTGTTAGGTACAAGATACTGTTCTAGGCAGCTGGGAATATAAAAATGAATAAAATGTGGGCCTTGCCTTCCCTCCTGGAGTTGCAGGGTACTAAAGGAGAAAAATACACAAATAATGATTATATAGATATAGATATGTATCTCTATATACCACATAATTATATATTATATATATTTATAAATATATATAACA
Organism: Spilogale gracilis; assembly: GCA_004023965.1. Lineage (NCBI taxonomy): Eukaryota > Metazoa > Chordata > Mammalia > Carnivora > Mephitidae > Spilogale > Spilogale gracilis. The sequence goes on along the minus strand of PITA01006463.1, from coordinate 84,358 downwards.
AAAAAATATCCAAAGGGAATCATAAATGAAGATATATGGGAGTTCCAGCAATTAGGCATTTGAGGAAGGCTCCACGGAAGAGCTAGAGTTTTCTGTAACTACTGTCGACATTTATAACTTTAAAAGATTCATGCTCTTTTTGCTTAACTTTGATTCTTTAAAAATTTTCTGAAAAATCCTTTTTAGAATGAAACAATGCTACCCAAAGCCTTTAGTTGAGAAGTATTATTTACATCCTGAAGTGTCTTTTTTAAGTTAAAAGACTTTGTATTTTAGAGAAGTTTTAGGCTTACCAAAAAAATGAGCAGTAAGGACAGAGAATTCTTGTGTATCTCCCCCAAAACCCCACTTAATTTCTTCAATTACTAACATCTTGCGTTAATATGGTACAGTTGTTAAAATTGATGGACAATTCTTTAAAAATACATTCTTATTAGCTAAGTTCATAATGTACATTAGGGTTCACTCTGTGTTGAGCACTTATTACAGGTTTGGGGACATGCGTAATGTCATGTGTCCACCATAAAATATCACTGCCCTAAAAATCCAGTGTGTTCCACTTACTCATTTCTCCATCTTCCCAAATCCCTGAAAACAATTGATCATTTTACTATGTCTCTTGTTTTGTCCGTTTCCATAATGTCCTGTAGTTGGAATCATATAGTATGTAGCTCTTATAGACTGGCCTTTTTCACTTAACAATATACATTTCAGAGTCATTTATGTCTCTTTTTGTGACTTGATAGTTCATTTCTTTGTATTGCTGAAAGACATTCCATTATATGGACATACTGTATAGTTTGTATACCCATTGACCTTTTGAAAGATTTTGGTGACTTCTAGATTTTGGCATAAAGTAAAGCTGCAGTAAACATTTGTGTGCAAGATTTTTGTGTGATACAAGTTTTCAGCTCATTTGGGTAATTACTCAGGTTTGCAGTTGCTAGATTATATGTTAAGACTATGTTTAGTTTGTGAGAAACTCCCAAACTGTCTTCCAAAGTGGCTGTACCATTCTGCATTCCCACCAGCATTGCATAAGATAGTTTGTTGCCCCACATCCTTGTCAGTATTTGGTGTTGTCAATGTTCTGGATTTTAGTCTTTCTAATAGGTGTGTGATGCTATCTCATTTTTGTTCTAATTTAATGTTGCCTAATGACATATGATATTGTACATGTTTTCACATGCTTGGTCATCTGTATATTTTCTTGGTGAGATACCTGTTAAGTCTTTTGCCCATTTTTAAAGTGGCTTGTCCATTTTCTTATTGTTGAGTTTTAAGAGTTCTTTGTGTACCTTCAATACCAGTCCTTTATCAGATAGATTTTTTTGCAAATATTTTCATTCAATTTGTGGCTTGTATTTTGCTTCTTTTAACAGTATCGTTCACAGAAGTTTTAAATTTTAATGTAGTCCAACTTATCAGTGTTTCATGGATTGTGCCTTAAGTGTTATATCGAATATCATTGCCAAAACAAAGGTCACCTAGATTTTATTTTATGTTATCTTCTAGAAGTTTTATAGCTTTGTGCTTTACATTTAGGACTATGATCCATTTGGAGTTAATTTTTGTGAAAGGCCATTGTCTTAATTTTTTTTAATTTTTGTACTTTAAGTTGTTCTAGTACCACTTTTTGAAAAGACTAGTTTCCCCCCACTGGGTTGCCTCTACTTCTTTGTCAAACATCAGTTAAATATATTTATGTATATTTTTCTATTTCTGGACTCTACTGTGTTCTGTCGATCTATTTATTCTTTCACCACTGCCACAGTGTCTTGATTATTGTAGCTTTATAGATTTATGGTAAGTGTTGCAATCAAGTAGTGTTGGTGCTCTGACATTGGTTTTTTTTTTCCAATATTGGATATTTTGGGGCTTTTGTTTTCCTCTGTAACACTTAGAATCAGTTTGTCCATATCTACCAAATTCCTTGATGGGATTTTGATTGGGACTGCATTGAATATATAGAGCAAGTTTAGGAACAACTGGCATCTTGACAATATTGTGTCATTCCATCCATGAACATGGAATTTATTCATTTAGTTCCTTTTTGATTTCTTTCATCAGAGTATTGTAGTTTTCCCCATATAGCTCTTGAACATGCTTTGCCAGATTTATACCTAATTATATCATTTTGTGTACTAACTTAAGTGGTTTTTTTTTTATTATTTCAGATCATGTATTGTTCACTGGAGATATATAAGAAAGCAGTTGACTTTTGTATTAACCTCATGTCCTGACCTTGCTAGAGTTGCTTATTAGTTTCAGGAGGGTTTTTTGTTGTTGTTGTTGTCAGTTCTTTTGGATTGTCTACATAGTTAATCATATCATCTGCAAAAATGGTTTTATCTCTTCTTTTCTAATATGTGTGTCTTCTGTTTCCTTTTCTTACTGCATTAGCTAGGGCTTCCAGTACCATGTTGAACAAGAGCAATAAGAGAGGGTATCTTTGCTTTGTTCCCAAATTTAGGGGCTAAGCATCTAGTTTCTCATCATTTAGTATGTTGTTAGCTATAGGGTTTTTTGTAGATGTCTTTAATCAAGTTGAAGTTTCTTTTTTTTATTTTATTTTTTTATTAAGTAACGTTAGTCACCATATAGTACATCATTAGTTTTTGCTGTGGTGTTCCAAGATTTATTGTTTGCGTATAACACCCAGTGTTCCGTGCAATACATGCCCTCCTTAATACCCATCACTGGGCTAGCCTAGCCCCTCTAAAACTCTCCCCTCCCCTCTAAAACTCTAAGTTTGTTTCTCAGAGTCCACAGTCATAGTCACTCATGGTTCATCTCCGCCTCTGATTCCCCCCTTGCCATTCATTTTTCCCTTCCTTCTCCTAATGTCCTCCATGCTATTCCTTATGTTCCACAAGTAAGTGAAACTATATGATAATTGACTTTCCTGCTTGACTTATTTTACTCAGCATAATCTCCTCCAGTCCCATCCATGTTGTTGGAAAATCTGGGCATTCATCCTTTCTGATTCCTGAGTAATATTCCATTGTATATATGGACCACGTCTTCTTTATCCATTCATCTGTTGAAGGGCATCTTGACTTTCCACAGTTTGGCTATTGTGGACATTGTTGCTGTGAACATTGGGGTGCATATGGCCCTTCTTTTCACTACATCTGTATCTGTGGGGTAGATGCCAAGTAGTGCAACTGCCAGGTCACTGGGTAGCTCTATTTTTAATTTTTTGAAGAACCTCCACACTGTTTTCCAAAGTGGCTGTACCACTTTGCCTTCCCACCAACAGTGTAAGAGAGTTTCCCTTTCTCCACATCCTCTCCAACATTTGTTGTTTCTTGCCTTGTCAATTTTTGCCATTCTAATTGGTGTAAGGTGATATCAATGTGGTGTTGATTTGAATTTCTCTGATGGCTGATGGTGGTGAACATTTTTTCATGTGTCTGACACTACAGACAAAGGTCTGATATCCAAGATCTATAAAGAAGCTTCTTTCTATTCTATTCCCAGTTTGCTGAGGGTTTTTATCACAAATAGGTGTCAGATTTTATCTAGTGGTGGTTTTTTTTGCCTCTGTTGATGTCATCTGATATTTTTGCTTTAGCCTGTTGATATGATGGATTACATTAATTGATGTTCCAATATTGAACTAGCTATGCACACCTGGAGTGAATTCCACTTGGTCATCTTGTATAATTATTTTTATGTATTATTGGATTTGATTTGCTAATATTTCGGTGAGAATTTATCTGTGATCATGAGAGATAGTGGTCCAGGGTTTTCCTTTCTTGTAATGTCTGCCTGGTTTTGGTATTAGGGTACTGCTGGCCTCCTAGAATGAGTTCAGAAGTTTCCCTTCTATCTCTGCTTTCTGGAAGGGATGGTATTTACAAATTATCTGAATATGTTGTCTATATTTCTTTTCTCCTTGTATGCCTTGCTAATCATATCTCCCTTTAGTGCTCTTGCCTTTTATGTTCTTTATCTCCTTCTGATCTTTTTGAGACTGGAGAGGTGAACAAACAAAATTCTTTTACCTGTTAATATGCATGTATATTGGGCCCTTCTTGGCAGCACTACTTACAGAGTCCTTAATTATCAGAGGCTGCTGTGAAAGAGATTAATTATTGAGGAATTTAGGTATTAAAAAGGTCTGGAAGAATTGTGTTCCTCAGATGACCTAGACAATACTTTCATGACCAAGAAGGGGAAAGTCACTTTAAAATCTAGAATTTGAGACCCTCAGCCAACTGATCATATGGACCAGTAAATTTGGCATCTTATAGATACAGCATACTTCTGGTTGTCCTTAATGGTGATTGTACTTTTTCCTTAATTCCATTATTTAATTATGTCCCAAGCTGTGCATTTGCAAGTTAAAATTAAACAAATTCAATATCCTAATTATATACCAGTCTCTGAAAACTCAAGAGTTTAGAAGATGATTTGTATATGTGATTTAAACTTTTGATCTAGGAAAGAAAAAAAATTGTGATAAGTCCTTTTATTTCTCTTGTACTTTTAATATATATACAGTAAAGTGTACTCTTTTATGATCTTTAATACATGAATATATTCATATAATTACTGCCACAGTTAGGATGCAGAAATGTGCTACCACCCCAAAAATCTCTATTATGTAACCCCTTTGTGGATATCCTCTTCAGACCCCAAATTGCTGGATGCCACTGATTTGTCCTTTATCATTATAGTTTTGTCATTTTGAGAATACCATGTAAATAGAATCATATAGTAGTATATAACCTTTAGAGCTGGCTCCTCTCACACAGCATAATGCCTTTTTCATTCATCCAAGTCACTGAGTATATCAGTAGTTCATTTTCTTTTTATTGCTAAGGTGTATTCTGTAGTATGGATGTACTTTATTTATCTACTGGTGGACATTTGGTTTCTTTCTACCTTTTGGCAATTTTAACTAGAGTGACTATAAACACTTTTAAGTATGGGTTTTTGTGTGAACCTGAGTTTTCATTTGTCTAGGATAAATATCTAGGAGTGGAATTTCTAGATCATGGTTAGTGTATTTCTGACTGTATAAGAAACAACCCAACTGTTTTCCAGAATGGTTATTTTTGTCTTCCTAACAGCAGTGATGAGAGTTCCAGTTGCTTTACTTCTTTGCCAACAGATGATATTGTCACGTATTTAGTGGTATCTTGTAGTTTCAATATACATTTTCCTAATGGCTAATGATGTTGATATCCTTGCATGTGCTTAGTTGTCAGCCATCTGTCCACATTGGTGAAGTGTCTGTTCTAGTGTTTTGTCCATTTTTAGTTAGGCTGTTGTTTTTACTCTTCAGTGAGTTATTTATACATTCTATATATGAGACCTTTCTCATATACATAATTTACAAATATTTTCTCCCATCTGTGGCTTTTAAAAAAATTCCCTTAATAGGGTTTTATATAAAACAAAATTTTTTATTTTGATAGGTTGCAGTTTATCATTTCTTTTCCTTTATGGATTATGTTTTAGTTACTATGTCTAAGAACTTTCTGCCTAGCTCAAGGTCATTATGATTTTCTCCTGAGTTTTCTTCTAAAAGTTATATATTGACCTTTTACATTTATATTTATGCTCTATTTTGTTAATTATTGTATCCAGTTTAGTTGGAGGTTCATTGATATGTCCAGTGTTCCTAACATAAATGCTATATTCTCCCAGTTGAATTTCCTTTGTATCCTATTGCTGCTGTAAAAACTTTTCACACTTGATAACTTTAAAACCACATGTATATATTATTTTGTAAAGATCAGAAGTCCAAAATTTGGTTTCCTTGGTCAGGATAAAAGCATTTGTCAGGGCTGTGTTCCCTCCAGAGACTCTTGGGGGAGAATCCATTTCCTTGCCTTTTCTGTCTGCGTTCCTTGACTTGTGGCTGCCCCTCCCTCCATCTTAAAGCCACCAGCATCTTCAGTCTCTGACTCTGACTCTTGGCCTATATAGTCATATCTTTTCTCTTGACTTTGGATCCCCCCACCTCCCTCTTATTATAAGGACCCTTTTGATTAACTTGGCCCCCCCAGGTAATTCCCGATATTCTCCACAGCTCATATTCTTTAGTTTAAGCGCACGCAAAAAGTTTGTTTTGCTGTAAGGTAGCATCTTCACAGGTTCCTGAGATTAGTACGTTAGCACATGGAGATTTTAGGGAGCCATTATTCTGTCTACCATAGTGTGTGTGTTTGTGTGTGTGTGTGTGTGTGTGTGTGTGTGTGTTTGTCTTTTTTCTGGACTTTGTTCTTGTCTCTTGATATATATGTATGTGTCTCTCCATTCATCAGCACCACATTGACTTTATTGAGATAGATCATGTGATTATTCCAGAGTTTTTCTTTTTAAAATTGTTTTGGCTATTCTTCTTTGTCCATATAATTTTAGAATAATCTTGTCTATAGTTACAAAGAAGCCATATAGGTTTTTTTTAAAGATTTTATTATTTGACAGAGAGAAACACAGCCAGAGAGGGAACACAAGCAGGATGAGTGAGAGAGGGAGAAACAGGCTTCCCACCGAGCAGGGAGCCCGATGTGGGGCTTGATCCCAGGTCTTCGGGATCACAACCTGAGCCGAAGGCAGCCGCCCAACCAACTGAGCCACCCAGGCGCCCCCATATAGGATTTTTAAATGGGTTTTTGTTAAATCGCTAGACCAACTGGGAGAATTGACATCCCTGCTGTGTCGAGTGTCCCAGTCAGTGACCGTAGAATATCTCTCCATTTTCTTAGGTCTTGTTTGATTTATTTCATCTGCACTTGTTGAACATGTTTGATTAGACCACTGGTTTCCAGCCAGGGATGATTTTTCCCTTTAGGGGACATTTGACCCTATCTGGAGATATTTTTGATGATCACAATTGGGGATGAGGATGCCACTAGCATATAGTAGGTAGACGTTAGGGACACTGCTAAACATCCTGAAGTGCACAGAATATTTCTTCTCATAAGAAAGAATTATCTAACCCAGAATGTAGTGCTGAAGGTTGAGAAATCATGGGTTAGATTTATACTTAAGGTTTTCTTTGGTGGGGGGGTCTATTGTAATTTTTCTAAAGATTTTATTTATTTATTTATTTGTTTGTTTGTTTGTTTGTTTATTTGAGTGGGAGAGCATGAGCAGGGGGGAGGGACAAAGGGAGGGAGTAGCAGACTCCCCACTGAGCAGGGAGCCTGATGCAGAACTCAGTCCCAGGACCTTAGGATCATGACCTCAGCTGAGGACAGACACAACCAACTGAGCCACCCAGGCACTGGGGTATTGTAATTTTTTTAAATGTTGGTTCATTGCTAGTATAATAATACATTAATAATTATGTGCTTATGTTAGTCATTATAATTTATTGATAGTTATATTGATAATTATTGATAAATTTGGAGTTTGACCTACCATTTTATTATTTGTTTTATGCCAGTTGCTTTTTTCTTTTGTTATTGTGTTTCACCTTTCCTGCTATCTTTTATGTTATTTAAGCATGTTTTACTATCCTGTTTTATTTTATCTATTGTGCCTTTTAGTCTATCTGTTCATAAATGTTTTTTGTAGTTGCTCTAGGAATTACAGTATTGATACTGAACTTTTCGTAGCTTACTTAGAATCAGTATTTTACCATGTCAAGTGAAATGTAAAAACCTTGCTACCCTTTAAGTCCCTTTACCTTCTCCCTTTATGTTTACAGGTTATCTTATGTATTAATCTGTATACATTCAAAACCCCATTAGTCAATGATTTAACTTTTGCTTTTATCCATCAAACATATTTTAAAGAACCTAAGAGAATAGGCAGCTATATTTGCACAGATATTTACTATTTCTGTTGCTTTTCCTTCATTTCTGATGTTCCAGGTTTCCTTCTGCTTCCATTTCCTGTGTGTATGAAGAGTTTCCTTTAGCAGTTCTTTTAGAGGAGGTCTGCTAGTGATTAATTTTTAGTTTTCCTTAACCTGAAAAGGTCTTGATGTTCCTTTCATTCCTGAAGGCCAATTTTGCTGATTCCAGAATTCTAAGTTGAGGGTTCTTTCTTTTACCACTTGACAAATGTGCCACTTCCTGCTGGCCTCCCTGGAAATCTGGTTTCTTCAAATTGTTTTATTGTTTATATATGGCTGCTTTTAAGATTTTTAAATTTGTCTTTAGCTTTTGGAATTTTAATTATAATGTGTCTTGGTGTGAATTTCTTTGTGTTTTCCCTAATCAGGAGATTTCTCAGCTTCTTGAATCTTTAAGTTTAGGTCTTTTGCCAAATTGGGGGAATTTTTAGTCATTATTTCTTTGAGTACTTTTTCCAGCCTCAGACTTTCTCTCCTACTCTGTGATAGATCTCTTTTCATAGTCCCATAGATCCCAGAGTCTTGTACCCTCTCCCCCTTTTTTAGTGTTTTCTCTCTGTTGTTCCTACTTAATAAATTTTCTTGTTCTGTTTTCAAGTTGACTGATTCTTTCCTTTGTCCTCTCCATTCTGCATGGAGCCCATACATTTTTTAATTCAGTCATTATATTTTTTGGTTTCAGATTTTTCATTTGGTTCTTCTTTATGCCCTCTCTCTCTGCTGAGACATTCTATTTTTTGTTGTTTGAAGCATGTTCATAAGTGCTCCTTGAAGCACTTTTGTGATGGCTAGTCTGAAATCCTCATCATGCAGTTCTGTCTTTGTGTTTGTTGATTGTATTCTTTTATTTTGAGTTGATAGCTTAGTAGTCCTTGGTATAATGAATGATTTTTTTATTGAAACCTTGGCTGTTTTGAGTATTATGAGACTCTGGCTTTTTAAAAAACTTTTTGTATGGGGAGGGAGACAAACCATAAGAGACTCTTAATCTCAGGAAACAAACTGAGGGTTGCCAGGGGGTGCGGGGGAAGGATAGGGTGGTTGGGTTATGGAAAAAAAAAAATAAAACCTTTGTTTAGAAGACCTCCTATGATACTGCTCCAGTAGGGATGGGCTGCTGCTTCATTACTTCAGGTGGGGTTAAAAGGCCTCCATTGACTCCTGATGGAAGGGACTCCTCATGGCTGGTAGGTGGGTAGGAGTTTAGGCTCCTCAGCAGGATGAAAGACAAGCTACACACTAGGAGAAAATGTTTGCAAATTACAGACCCAACAAAGTCCTTTATATCTAGAAAATGTAGAGAGAACTCTTAAACTTAGTATCAAAAAACAAAAACAAAAAAACAGTCCAGTTACAAAATTTGCAAAACATGAACAGATATTTAACCAAAGAGATGATATATGGATGGAAAATCAGATTATGAAAAGATGTTCAACATCATTGCTGTTAGGGAAACCCAAATTAAAATGACAAGATATCACTATACACTTATTAAAATAGTTTCAAAATAAAAGGGTGCCAGGGTGGCTCAGTCGGTTGAGCGTCTGACTCTTGATCTCGGCGCAGGTCTTAGAATCAGGGTCATGAGTTCAGACCCCACACTGGGCCCCAGTGTGGAGCCTACTTAAAAAAAGAGCTTCAAAATAAAAATTAGTGATGATACTAAATGTTGGTGAGGATGCAGAGGAATTGGATCGCTCATACTTTACTGATGGTGGGAATATAAAATAGTACAGCCACTCAGAAAGAGTATGGCAGTTTTCTAAAAAGTTCATTGTAGACTTACCATATGATTTACCAATTACTCTTGGGAATTTATCCTAGAAAAATGAAAACTTAGGAACACCTGTATGAGTTTCCACAACATCTTTATATTTGTAGTCCAAAACTACAAACAACCAAAATGTCCTTCACGGATGAATAAACTTGATATATGCATGGAATAGTACTTAGATATAAAGAATGAGCTGTTGAGGGGTCCCTGGGTGGTGCCGCTGGTTATGCATCAGACTCTTGGTTTCAGCTCAGGTCGTGATATCGAGCCCCATGTTGGGCTCCACGCTGGGCAGAGTCTGCTAAAAACTGTCTCTCTCTGTCCCTCCCATCCATGCATGCACATGCTTTTTCTCTCTCTCAAATAAATAAATCTTTAAAAATAAGCTATTGATAGCTGCATTATCCTTGATGAACCTCAGGGGCATCATGTTAAGTGAAGAAAAGGGTCAATCTCAAAAGATTACAAAATAAATGATTCCATATATATATATAAAATATTCTCAAAATGACTATAGAGTTCAACACAGATTAATGGTTGCCAGGGGATGGGGATTTAGGTGTGGGGCAAGGTGGTTTGGGAGTGAATGTAAAGACATAGCACAAGAGATTTCTTTTGTTGTGATGGAGTAGTTCTGTATCTTGATTGTGGTGATGGATACATGGATCTGAGGATGGGATAAAATAGCATAGGACCATATAGGCAACACATACAAACCACACACATACATGAATACACATTTAAATATGATAAAAAATTGAATGAGTTCTGTTGTCTCGTTAATAGTAATGTGCCAGTGTACATGTTTGGTCTTGATATTCAGCTACAGCTATATAAGATGTCATCTTTAGGAGACACTGAGTGAAGGGTTATGAGTCTCTTTGTACTACTTTTGCACCTTTCTATGAGTCTACAATTATTTCAAAAGAAAAGTGTTTTTTTTTTTTAATTCACATTTCTCTGTAATGGCTTAAGTGTAGTTCTCATGAGAGCAGAATATTAGGGAAAACCAATATGTGCCACACCCTGTGCTCAAAATACCACAAGGCCAGTGCAACCAACACATGTGTACTAATAAAAATATCTACACATAATATACTCCTTTCTATTTCTTTGGTGTTTTTAAATTTCTTTCCTTTCTAAAATTACCGTTTTTGGGAAAACTGGGAGTAATCAACAGTTACTTTAGAGGTAGTACATGTTCTTAGCAATGTGCTGCCTTTTTCTGTCAATAAAAATATGGGACAGATGATATCACATTCTTTATACATTTATAAGGATGCTCCCAAATTTGCCCGGGCCCAAACACATTTTCAGGAAAGTAAAATAACTACTCAGTCTGGTTGTGACAAAGATATAAGAGGCTGTAAGTTATGAGAATTGTGTGCTAGCTATAAGTATCACGTCTTCTCCCACTCAGGAAATTGTATTAGAATGCAAGTGAGGTGATGTGGTCTTATTATACAGAAACCCTGGAATCTGCTCAATTTTTTGTAAAGTACTTGGGCCATACTTTATGCTGGTTTAAACAGCACATTTGAGAGCATCTACTTTAGGGTACAAATGAAGTAGAATAATATGGTCCCTTGCTTTATGAGCTGCTAATATGGCAGTGGTATTCTAGAAAATATTCTGAATTTCAAGTCAGTCTTGGATTTTACTCCTAGCTCTGCTGCTTATCAGACAGGTCATTAAACCTCATGGAAACTAAGTTTCCTCAAATACAGGGTTGTCCATTGAATAGAATTATTTCATTCAGTTCTCACCTTTGTGAAAGGTGTCATCTGGTAGCTGTTCACAAAATGTTTGTTTTGCCACAGAAGGTTTGTGAACTGAGGTTGAGAAGCTAGTATATCCATGAACATTGCACCTAGAAATCAAATGATAAATACATAATAAAAAGGACAAATACTGAGGTATAAACTATGAAAAAGAGGAGTTTGAAAATGGAGAGTGTCAAATGAACTTCAGGTTTCAGAGAAGACATCATGATGGGAATGGTATTCAGAGTGGGTTTTAAAAAATAGGAAGAAAGGTAAATCAGGCAGGCAGACCATTTCAAGCAGAAGCAAGAGCTTGAGGTTATTGATTATATATAAATCAAAATTGAGAAATTTATCATACTTAAAACCTGCTATTCTATTAGATTATATTTTAGAAGTTAGAAAATAATTTTTAAGCAATTTATCCCATAGTGTTACATTCTTAAAAGTATTCCAACATCTGCTGTGTCTTTTAATGATATTGTTGAACCTGCTTGGTAGCTAGGACACTCGTATACTTTACTTTGAAATCTTGATTGGTAGGGGTGCCTGGATGGCTCAGTTGGTTAAGCAACTGCCTTTGGCTTAGGTCATGATCCCGGAGACCCAGGATCGAGCCCCACATCAGGCTCCCTGCTTGTCAGGAAGCCTGCTTCTCCCTCTCTTGTGTTCCCTCTCTGGTTGTGTTTCTCTGTCAAATAAATAAATAAAAATCTTAAAAAAAAAAGAAGAAATCTTGATTGGTAAGATTTACATAGCTCCTGTCAGCTGTCAGGTAAACTTAGGCTTGTTGACAATATTTTTTTATGTTTAACAAAGATGAATGATATAATAACGGGACATTAACAGTAGCTGGGATTTCACTGTTTTGTTAAGTCTCGTAGAATTGCTTTCTGGGCACCTGGGTGGTTAAGTCGGTTAAGCAGCTGCCTTCACCTCAGGTCGTGATCTCAGGGTCCTAGGATCAAGCCTCACTTTGGGCTCCCTACTCAGCAGGGAGTCTGCTTCTCCCTGTCCCTCTACCCACCTCTCTCTCTCATAAATAAAATCTTTTAAAAGAAAGAATTGCTTTTACATGTTATTGATGTACATGAACTTAATTTTTTTAAAGCTTTGGCAGTCTGATCAGTTTTCTGTTTTTAAGTGAATTGGTGTTTATATATATATATATATCTATAAATTATATATATAAGTTATATATATATAACTTATATAAGATATATATATAAGTTATATATATATAAAGCCTTGCAGAAAATGTAAAATGTGAGTGATTGAATAATTGCCTTGAATATTTCAAAACAGTATAAATACCCATAATTTTCATATTTTTGGTGTATTCTCATAGATACATAGATTGGTTTGGTATTTAGTGGGTTTTGTTTAGTATTGGAGCGAAAGAATCTTCTTAAATTTTTATTATTGAGTTATAGTTGACATACAATGTTAATATTAGTTTCAGGTGTACAACAAAGTGATCCAGCAATTCTATACATTACTCAGTGCTCACCACAAAAATATAGTTACCATACAACATTATTAGTGTTATTGACTGAATTTCTTATGCTCTACTTGTCTCCATGACTCACTTATTTTATAACTAGAAGTTTGTACCTCTTAATTCCCTTCACCTATTTTACTCATTTCCTCACATCTTCTCTGGCCAAAGGAATCTTTTTGTAGGGCAAATAGATCTACCAGGATTGTATTTTTTTCCCAAGTGGTGAATCAGCCACAGATATTTGTAATTTATCTGCTTTTGAGATACATTTTTGCTAAATAGTTTTAGTTTTACCATTATTTTGGTGAACAAATAATTTTACATATTTGATTGAATATCTATTAAATACAAAGCATAGTAATACAGAACAAGCATGGGAGAAATAAAGGATTATGATACAGATCATCAAGGATTTAGTAAGAAAGAAAAATATATACATAAATAATAAGGCAGTTTGCCTTAAGTGTCGTAGTGGTTTCAGATAATGGAGAGAGCATTTTGAGTGGATGATCAAGGATTATTGCATGGAGGCATGAGCATTTGACTAATGCATGTCATTTTTAAAAGAGTATTAACATGGCAGTCAGTGTGAGGTAGGAATTCTGAAATGACAGCTCATCACTGCCCAAGATTTTATCTTTATAAACTGGGAAAATCGTTTCATTACTAGTAAATAATTAATATCTAAACATTCCCATAAATACTAACTTGAGGTAAATATTTGTACTTTTAGAAAACATATTTGTATATGATGGTTAATTGCTGCTTTTATATTTTTAGGCCATGAATATTGTGGTCCCCTTCATGTTTAAATACGCTGTAGACAGCCTCAACCAGATGTCCGGAAACATGCTGAACCTGAGTGATGCACCAAATACGGTTGCAACCATGGCAACGGCAGTTCTGATTGGCTGTATGTGTTACTCTTTGATCTGTCTACAGGTGTTGACTTTCTTTAAGAGGGTTTCAACATATTTGAGAAGATGACCTTTTCACCACAAACACAACTTAGCATTTTGGATGTTTATGTAGTTTTTAAAAATTCTTTTTTTGATATACTTTCTAAAAATTCTGTAACAGTCTTATTTTTCAAGCTCTAGAAAAAATAACATGAAATAAGACATTAAATTCATAACAACCACTTCTGATAGTCTATCAGAAAACCTTTTCAGTAATTTTAATTATTTTCTTGCTGTTGTTGTTAATTGTTTAATGGGAAATAGCTAAATAATGATTTATATATATTAATGTTTTATTAAATTATATTCAATAGCCATGGCACACATTTACTACTTGTAAAGAACAGAACATATTGTTTTATTCCCTCATGCATTAGAAAGGACACTTTGTGAGACTCAGGAGACTTGAATGGCGGCATGCTTTAGTGAAGGCACTTAATTTTTCAGGATCTTGATTTTTATCATTTGTTATTTGGGGGAATTGAAGTAGATTAAAATTTGTCCACAATAAAGCCATATGGGCTTCTATTTACTGAAAGTATTTAGTTGGAAAAAATCTTTCAATATCTGGAATTTTTAGAGGAAAATAACAATGAAAGGGATCCATAGTGGTGAAAAGATTGATACTCACTAGGCTAGGTGTTTTCTTTCCAGGTTTCTTTCAATGTAAGTATTCTGTGATGTATTCATTTATTGTATAAATACTTCCTTACTTACTGTATACTTATCATTTTATATGCTTATGATTCTACTGTTTTTAAAACCCATTTTTTTTGTTTTGAATGTATTGTTAGATGGTGTATCAAGAGCTGGAGCTGCCTTTTTTAATGAAGTTCGAAATGCAGTATTTGGCAAGGTAGCCCAAAATTCAATCCGAAGAATAGCCAGAAATGTCTTTCTCCATCTTCACAACCTGGATCTGGCCTTCCACCTGAGTAGACAGACAGGAGCTTTATCGAAGGCTATTGATAGAGGGACAAGGGGTATCAGTTTTGTCCTGAGTGCTTTAGTATTTAATCTTCTTCCCATCATGTTTGAAGTGACCCTTGTTAGTGGTATTTTGGTAAGTGAAATATTTTTCATAACAGGCTTTTATCTTGCATTCTCATTAGTAGCAATTTAGTACTTGAAGCTGTTGTGCTATTGAATGCTCATGGTTTGAAAGCAAAATTCCATGGTATCAGAAGGGTTATACAGTTCATTTAATTATTTTGCCACAAGCTTCAAGGGACTGTCCAAAATTTTTATCATGTTGTTATTGTAAAGAGCTGGTCATTTCTACACAAAGATCAGTCATTTAGTGCTTGTAATTGTTTTGTTGGCAGAGATATTTGTATATGACTTTGGACTGATATGCTCAGATTATCTAGATTTTTATTCACCATTTATAACATACTAAGCAATTTCATATTTTGTAATTAAAAGTGTATATATACTCTTTATTCCTCTTAAGGCTTATGTGTTATTTTTTTATCAGCATTTGACAGTAGTATCAATGTGGCAAGTGTTTGGCTTTCTTCCCTTGCTACCTAAAGTAGCTTTTCTAAGGTATTTGATTCCTCACCTATTTATTTATACGACTTCCCATCAGCATCTTTTTATTAAAATATTTTCACTGATATTTGCTGTTGCAGATTATAAACTGGCAACAACAATGACTGTTGATCATTTCTTCTTTTGGCTTCTCCAGTATTATAGATGTGGTGCTCAGTTTGCATTGGTAACCCTTGGGACTCTTGGTGCATACACAGCATTCACAGTTGCTGTTACACGGTGGAGGTAAAGTATTACCCAGGAGCCAGTCAAGGTTCAGAAATTAGTTATGCTCTTATAGCAGAAATTTCATGCCTATGCACATCTTTGTCTTACAGAACTAGATTTAGAATAGAAATGAACAAAGCGGATAATGATGCAGGTAACGCTGCCATAGACTCGCTGCTGAATTATGAAACTGTGAAGGTAATATGTTTAATTATACTTTCCTCTGCCTTTCACATTGCACAAAGATTTGTTCTTCCATTTAATTGAATAAGTGCTGTTAAGTCAGAGCTTCAGATTAGGATATGATCTGTAGTTATGACAGAGTAATTATACTTTGTTATTTTTCTTTATTTGGAAGTTGTCTTCTCTTTCCGCCTCCATTTTTTTTTTTTGGGCAGCATCAGAATTTTACCTTCTGAATTAAATATAAGTGAGAAGAGTATAGGCAGCACCGTGGTTCAGGATGAACATTTAGCTAATCAAACTGACCTGTAAGTTCTTGACTCTCTATCCCTCAGAGTACCAAGCATAGTACTTTCCATTAATTCTTTCATTTATGTGTTCATTTTTCCATTTAACAAATATCACTGAATCCCTCTTGGGTCCAAAATACTATGCTAGGTCTTGTGATGGGGAGGGTGGTAAAAAATGATTAATATTTAATCCTTTCCCTCCCAGAATTAACTCTATTAACTGGGAGAATTAAAGTAAGTATGTGGGTGGCTATATAAGAAGGTATAATGGCGGTGGGGGCAATGAGAACTGTCAGTTCAGTCTCAGGGGATCAGGGACAGGCTTTGTGAAAGAAATGCCATTTACAGTTTTTTTTAAAGAAAGATTTTTTTTAAAATAATCTCTACACCCATTGTAGGGCTTGAGCTCAAAACCTTGAGATCAAGAGTCATCTGCTCCACCAAGCCAGCCACGGATCCCCATTAACAGCTTTTCTAGATCTGGGTTTAAATTAACCAGGCATTCATCAAAATGGGATACATTTCATGGACTTTTCTGTTTCCACATGATACTCATTGTGGAAAACTGTAGGAGTACCATAGTCCAATGTATTGAAAGTTGGTTTTTTAAATGGAATATGCAGTATAAAATTGTGTCCATACATGAGGTCTGATGATTAAATTCTAATTGTACTTGCATGTAATTACTATTTTTATATATTTTGTAGTATTTTAATAATGAAAACTATGAAGCACAAAGATATGATAGATTTCTCAAGACCTATGAAACTGCTTCATTGAAAAGTACCTCTACGCTGGCTATGCTGAACTTTGGTCAAAGTGCTATTTTCAGTGTTGGTTTAACAGCTATTATGGTGCTCGCCAGTCAGGGAATTGTGGCAGGTAATGGATCTACAGTTTTCACATTTATAGATATTTTATTTAACCTTTATAAATAAAGATTAATGAAAGGAATATATATATTAGTCTTATTATAAAGCATATTCAATAAAGGTGCTTTAACATCCTTGAAGTGCTTTCCTTTTTGCATCAGAATGTGTTTTCTTAATTGTATGATAATGTGTTTTTAACTTCCTTTTGTTTGACACTACAAGTTTAGCACTAGCTCCCTCATTAATTAGGACTACTGTTTATACATTTTGTGGGGCTACATACTGATTATTTCAAGAGTAACTTCTTTTTTAGCATCTAATATTTCTAATTTCTGTTTCTCTTGTGGACTTGGGAAGCAATGTAATTAATTTAGTGTTTAGTCCAAAGGACTACAATTACAGTTACTATTTACATTTTAATCTAGACAGATTCATTTGTAAAACATTTCAAAAGTAGATAATGTCTCTGCCTCCTTTCTATAACCTGCCCACTCAGGATTTATTCATTCACTGTGACCTTAATAAATGGTTTATCATTGCCAATCATGATACTCATTGCTCCAGTTTTTTAATATATACTTTAAAAATTTTTCTGCTTCATATTACAAAGAAACTTGCTAATGTCTTAGCAAGAAAGGAAAGACTCTAGCCATCCATTTCTATCTTCCCTTAAACCATTCCTTTTTTAAAAAAAATATTATGTGTAGTGTATGGGTGAGTGGTTCCCATTCTATTTACATTAAGTTCCTATATTCCTAAATCATGGATTAAAATGCTTTGAGATTTGAGTAGACCTTAAGCATTGCTAGTTGTATGCATTTTGAAGTATATTCCAGAATAATAGACTATAAACTTTCTGTCTTAAGCTGGAAAAGTTTATAACATCTAAAACACCTTTTTTTTTCTTCTGCCAACTACATATTAAGGTACCCTTACTGTTGGAGATCTAGTAATGGTGAATGGACTGCTTTTTCAACTTTCATTACCCCTTAACTTTCTGGGAACTGTATATAGAGAAACTAGACAAGCACTCATAGATATGAACACCTTGTTTACTCTACTCAAGGTAGACACTCGAATTAAAGTAAGTAATCTGTTCAGTACCTTTGTGAAAGCATGTGAGCATTCATCCCATTAATACGATTGTTCAAAGGAAATATTTACATCACCTTGTTAGCAAACTGGTTTGTTTTTTTGTAGGAATTGCAGCTATCATGTGTATTAAGAGATTGTTAGAGCTTTTACGTCGTGCTTAGAAACCTTACAGTGTTAGCAAATATTATACCTAGAAGCTAAATTTAACTTGAATTATGTGTACTTGCACTTGATTTACTTCTGCTAAAAATGATATAAAATGTGTGATTGCCTTTCTTCACATCCTCAATTTCCTTACACCTCTGCCAACTATCCCCTTACTTGCCCCCCAAATTGCTCAAAAACCAAAGCATTTAAGAGTTTTTGACCTTAATGCAGAGTGAAAAAAACAAATCTTTAAAAGCATGCTTGGAAGTGGTCTAACTCTACTTATAAACCTCCTCTTTCCCTATCATTTCCCTTTTTCTCTCTGTGAAGTAGAAAACCATCTGCATGGCTATACTCTATATGATATATAAAGTGGCTTTTTTTTCTCTTCCCTATTAGGACAAAGCAATGGCATCTCCCATTCAGATCACACCACAGACAGCTTCGGTGGCCTTTGATAATGTGCATTTTGAATACATTGAGGGGCAGAAAGTTCTGAGTGGAATATCTTTTGAAGTCCCTGCAGGAAAGAAAGTGGCCATTGTAGGAGGTAGTGGGTCAGGGTGGGTAATTCAGTTATTTATAAACTTCTGCATAATTGATTAATGATTCACAGTGTAATATTCTATTTATCATAATAAAATGATTACAGTGGTTTAGAACAGGGATTCTCTAATGTCAGTAAGAGCTACATAACCTTTCCTTTTCTCCAATTTCAGAAAAAGCACAATAGTACGGCTATTGTTTCGCTTCTATGAGCCTCAAAAGGGTAACATTTACCTTGCTGGTCAAAATATACAAGATGTGAGCCTGGAAAGCCTTCGGAGGGCAGTGGGAGTGGTGCCTCAGGTATTTTAAAAAAAAAAGAAAAAACCTATTTGGGGGAAGATTTATTGGGTTGGTAGATCTTTTGTTAGAATAATTTGAATTCAAAGAGTCAGTATAGGGGCGCCTGGATGGCTCAGTCAGTTAAGCATCTGACTCTTGATTTTGGCTCAAGTCATGATCTCAGGGATTGTGAGATTGAGCCCCACGTTGGACTCTGTGCTGGGCATAGAACTTGCTTGGGATTATCTCTCTCCCTCTCCCTCTGTCCCTCCCTGCTCTGCTTGTGTGCTGGCTTGCTCGCTCTCTCTCTCTTTGTCCCAAATAAAAGGGGAAAAAGAAACAGTCAGTATTTGCCAACTGAGTAGAAAGCATTAGGCCCACAATTTAAATTCTGTTACCAAAAAGACTAAAAAAATGTGAATGAAAATATGCATGATAGAAAGATTTTTTTTAAGTCTTAGAAAGATAGCTTAATATAAAAGAAAGAGCCCAGACTAAAGACAAACAGATCTGGATTCTAACTCCAGCTCTAACCCTTATAGTTCTGTGGTCTTGGTCCTCAGTTTCGTTATCTTTAAAGTAAGGATAATAACCATTTGTCTTATAGGATAGAATTATTATGGATTAGATAATATCTTATAAAGCACCAAGCACAATCAATGTATCACATAGTTGTTCATTAAATGGAAACTATTTCTATGATTTTGAACAGTTTTTGACATAGTGAAGCAGTTTGTGTACTTGCTTCCATGTTTGTATGCCTTGTTTACCACTGTCATCTTTACCACTGTCATCTTTGTGCCAACCGTCTGTCCTCTTTGTGCCTGACCTGTAGTAAGTATTTAATAAGTATTTGTTGAATGACAAAGAAATTCAGAGCAAAATCTGAGAAGACCAACAGGGATGCCTTATAGGATGGGAATTTTTCTTATGCTAAAAACCAATACAGAGACCTGGGAACAAGTTGCAGCCTGGAATCTGAATTAAGTTCTTGAGACAACTGTAAGAAAGGTATCAGACAGGGATATGCAACTTCTGAAGGGTCCCCAAATGAACTGACACTCTGTGTTTTCTTCCCTCTTTCACTGAGAATCTCAAATGTTAGTGTGTATGAATCACCTAGGGAGATTATTGAAATTCCAACTCTTTCATATACCTTAGTTCTGGTTTAGGAGGGCTGTGTGGGGCCCAGGAACCTGCATTTTTGAATATATCTCCTAGATGATTGTGATACAGGTAATCCATAGAGTCTGTGTTGAGAAACGCTGACCTAAACTGTATATCAAGTGAACTGAATTCTAAGCTGTGTCTGCTTAGGGCTCAGTGTCCTCATCTGTCCAACTAGACTGGTGCCATTCTCTTAGGCTATATAACAGTTACCCTTGACCTTTTGCAAAAAAAAAATTATTCAAAAGGAAAAATATACATGGTTAATAAATGAACGAAAAGATGCTGATCCTCACTGGAGGGCTTACAACTTAAATTCAGCAAGGATTTTAGAATTCATAGTATCCAGTTTAGGCAAGGCTGTGTAAAATGGCTAGTCTGTTGTTTGACTGCTATAAGTACACAACTTTCTTGACAAGCAACTTGGCAATATGTATTCAAGAACCAGAAGAATACTGATACCGTTTATTCCAATAATTCTGCCTCTAGGAAGTTTTAGTACGGAAATAAAAAGAGGTGTGAACAGATTTTTATATGCAAAGATGTTCATTACACCATTATTTATAATATCAGAAGTTGAAATTCACAGTGTGACTGTCCAACAATAAGTAGGTAGTTAAATTTATCATAGGATCAAGTGTTGTACAGCCATTTATAAGTATGCTGTTTATAAAGAATGTTGTCATAGAAAAAAATACTCAAAAAGTTTCTTAAAAAGAGGATACCAAACAAAATATAACATTCCAATTTTATAATATTAAATGAATACATGTAACATGTAAAGAAGAAAGGAGAAAATACACCAAAATGTTGATAGTAGTTATTGATACATGTTAGCATTACGGATTATTTAATACATTTTTATTTTACCATTTTTTTGTATTTTCAAAGTTTCCAGTTAGCATTTGTTACCTCTTTTTTAATATAAAATACTTAAAAGCAAGTATTTTCTCTTCGTAGAACTTTAAGCTTAGTGGGTTTAAGTACCATTTCAGTATAAGAACATTTAATATTAGTAGTTGGTATAAAATGATTAAAATATTATTTGAAGTAATATCTATAACGGGCTGATTGTGATGTTTAAAAAGATCTTAGTTAACTTGGTTAATGTGAACTAATGGAGCCATTTTATTTCATCATACTAACTGTTGCCTTCCAACCATTTAGAGTCTAAAAGGAAAGTGGGAGATGGATGTTCACTTTAAGTATATTAGCTTTAGTGTGCTGTGTCAGAATAAAATGAAATGTCAAATGAATGCTTGCAGTGACCTTTCTCCAAAAAATATCTATAGTGTATAAATCCTTTGTTTTCTGTGTCCAAGTAAAAAACTTGTTCTCTGTGTCCCAATTTAAAAGCTTCTGAGAAACATACAACATATTCAGCCTCATTAGTAATTAGGGAAATGCTAATTTAAAAAGTTCATTTTACCCCCAAAAGTAGTAACAACTGAAACTTATTAATATGCAGGGTTGTTGAGGATAGAGGATCTGACACCCTCATACAGTATGGGTTGAAGTATGTATACTGTTGGAGCATTTTGGAAGACAGTTGGACAATATTATCAAAGGATAAATATGTGCTTACCTTTTTTAAAAGATTTTATTTAATTGACATAAAGGTGACAGCACAAAGAGGGGAAGAGGGAGAAGCAGACTCCCCACTAAGCAGGGAGCCAGATGTATGCTTACCTTTTAACTCATCAGTCTTTTTCTAGGAGTCGTTCTTACAGAAATATTCAAGTGTACAAAGTCCTATGTACAATATTTTATTCCAGTGTTGTTTGTAGTAGCAAAAGTTTGGAAACTACATTAATGTCTTTCAATAGAGAAACATGAAAAAATACACTGTTAGTATCATACAACTGTTAAAAAAGTGAGGTAAAAAAGTGAGGTACTAAGCTTCTGCCTTATGATCTCCAGATCCTGGGATAAGCCCCATGTTGGGGGCGGTCCCAGCTCAGTGGGGAGTCTGCTTCTCCCTCTCCTCCCCCTGCTTGTTCTCTCTCTCTCTCTCTCTCATGAATAAAATCTTTTTTTTAAAAGTTAGGTATGATTCTGTTACTGATGTGAGCAGCATATGTTAAGTGAAAAAAGCAATTTATGAAATAACATGTATGTATAGTATGATCCCACTGTGTTGAAGAAAAAAGTATATGGCACATAAATGCATCAAAAAAAGTCTGGACTGATATTCAACAAATTGTTCATGGTGGTTAGAGCTTGGACATGAAATGGGATTGCAGGAATGAGGAGGGTGATAAAGGAGTTACCATGTTTTACTTTTTATGTCTTTATGTTTTTACTAAGTAGCTTGAATTTTTTGTAATGAACATACATATATATGTACAAATATATAAATCTGCTCTAGGATGCTGTCCTCTTCCATAATACCATTTACTACAACCTCTTATATGGAAACATCCATGCTTCACCTGAGGAGGTGTATGCGGTGGCAAAACTAGCTGGACTCCATGATGCAATTCTTCGAATGCCACATGGATATGACACACAAGTAGGGGAACGAGGACTCAAACTTTCAGGTAATCAGAGATTTTAGATCTGCTCCTGCTTGTGTACCCCCATCAATCTTTAATTTGTCAGAGCCATTTTCTAGAAACTTAGTGCTCATCTAATCACTTTCAACAAGGTCACAGTCTCAGCCATCACTGTAAATAATTCAGCATATTGGAAATAACTGTTCTCAGGTCATGCAGGTCTCTTTTTTTTTTCAACTTGCAGCTGCAAACTGTTAATGCTTAATAGTAAATTGCTAATACATGCTCAGGTCAGTGTTAACTTATCATCCATAATTTTAATGTTGAAGGAAAGCCAACATCATTTTTCACCTGAGAAAGTAATAAGAGTAGGGAAAAGTAATTTGATAGTAAATAGTGTATCTCATCATAATTTCCTAGATCATTATGGGATGTTTTCAATACTTTAGACTTTCTCATACTTGATATACTTAACTGCTATACTTTCATTACAGCCAGTCTCATTTTCATGTCCTTGTTGGTTCAGTGGTCAAGTAAATTTTGAGGTTTGTGCATTTCTATTTAAGAGTTTAATTATGAGATTGCTAGGTTTAATAATTATCCTATAATGACTGAATTTTTTAGAAAATCCATAAAAATGCTTTTTCACCCAAAATTATTTGAATTCCAAAAGTATGATATCTATGCCTGAAAGTATTAATGTAACTCATATAAACACACTATATCCTTTACATTTATTCTTTATTCTAGTTTAATTTAGGGAGGAAATATATAAATTAGGGATGGAGGTGAGGCAAAAGAGAATGAGGAATACTCTGCATGAATTTTAATGAATCTCCATTCCTTTTCATTATAAACCATCTTTATTTATTCACAACATTGATTAGGTACATACTATGTACGGGCTAACATGCTAAATGATTTGAGAGTTAAAAAGATGAAGCATAAATAGACTTGCCGTCAAGGAATTTGCATTTCATTAGAAAGTTTTGATCTAGGTTTAGAAAATGTTAAGCAAAGATCGTTTTCAAGTTAAGTTGATCTGTAGTGGTTTTTTTTTAGTATCAGCTGGTAGTAGATTCTTGCATCATTCCAGTCCCCATTTAGACTTCACCGTTGCTCTTAACAGGAGTTGTGCCCAGCTAACTAGACCACCCCAGATGATTTGTCCAGTTGGCTAATTCTAAAGATCTCCAAGTTTTCGCATAATATAAACTAGGCCTTTCAACATTAAGACTCTGCCTCAGATAGCTATGCCACATGCCATTTTCCAATCATTTCTTTTTCCTCTCTGCATGCCTTTGGAAGTAATAATGGCTAAAGAAGTTTTATTTTTGCCTAATATCCATTGCTCTATAGCTAGACCTCTCTAAATGAGTATTGTGTTATTTAACATCTCTGCTAATATTTATGGTAGGGAACAAACAAATGTTTCTTCTCCAAGTGCCAAAATTCTATTGAATAGAATTGGAACTGGGTTGATTTCCACTTGAAATTTGAGAGACATGTCTAAAATAGTCCTTCTGAGTGTCTGCATCTTTTAGGAGTTTTCTGCCACCGAGTTGCTAGGTAGGTAAGGAGATAGTTCTGGCATGATGTCTGCTTTGGTAGGAGAATTTTGATCTTATTAAATGGGGAAGAGTGTGGATAGTATAAATAGAAACTTGTATTAGAGATAAGGAACCCTCTTTACAAGTTGAAAATAATAATTGCAGAAAAAATAAAATTGAAACAGTATTTGGTGTACCAGATAATAAACAGGTGGAGATTGTTTCTTGAAGAGGTTACTGAAGCTGAAAAATACAGGTTTTTTTCAGACATTGATAAATTAATGGATAATGGGAAAGAAAAGAAGCCAAAGGGGACATAATCCAGCAAAGCATCATCCTGTTTACTTCCAGCTGTAGTTTATGTAAGATTGATGACCTTAGACCTATAAGAGTCCTAGTGAGGAAAGAAAGATTGCTTTATTTTCACCAGAGTATATTTAGAAACAAATATGGGCTTGCGTATTGTGATAGGAAGAGCATTGAACTGGGAGTCAGGTCGAGTCCAGATTCCACTGGAAGTTTCTCTGTGATCTTGGGCAAATCACTAAACTTTTCTGGGCCTCTGTTTCCTTTCTGTTTTAAAATTCTGCTATTCTAGAGACCCATAGCAAATAACTAAGGTGAAATACGAGGTATCTAGTATACACCTTTAACTTTGAAGAGTACTGTGAAAATAATATCTGTCAAAAGAATCCTTGAGGAAGAGTGGGGGTGGGAGGAACAGAGTGATGGGTATTAGGAGGGCACGTGTTGTGGTGTGCACTGGGTGTTATATGTAATTCATGAATCATTGGACAGTATATCAAAAACTAATGGTGTACTATACAGTGGCTAACTGAACATGATAAAAAAATAATTTTAAAAAAAGAATCCTTGAGAAGAATACTGGCTGAATGGTACATTTTTGTTAAGAAATAAATATAGATATTCATTGTTTCATGTCTTCAAGTTGCCAGGTTTCAGATATTGAATTTATTTTTGGCTTTTTTGATTCTCTAATATTGAAATTTTTCTCTTTGTGGTTGCTGTCCATTGGGAAGTAATATAAAGTAACTTGTAATGAGCATATTCTGTAATGTAATGAGCATATTCTTGGTGAGAGGAATAATTGTGGAATCAAAGCCGTTACTTCTCCTCCTTGTTCTTTTCGCTTGCCACGAATTCAGAATCCAGAATTACATTTATGTTCTAGGGTATATAGTCTGTCAGAGGATATCATATATGAACTTAGAGTCTTCTGAGTAAACTGAACAGTGGTCAGAGTAGAGATATGTGTTGAAGGCATTGCTTCATGGTTATGATCAGTGGAAATACTAGAAATATAAAATATGTCTTTATGTTATACTTTCTTTAACTAAATGTTTCTTTACCAGGAGGAGAAAAACAAAGAGTAGCAATTGCAAGAGCCATTTTGAAGGACCCCCCAGTCATTCTCTATGATGAAGCCACTTCATCATTAGATTCAATTACTGAAGAGGTAAATGATGATGAAAATGAAGAGCTCTTCAATTCTCAATGCTTACCTTTTCTCCTTGGAGGTTTCAGTAAAATGGCTATATTCTTTTATATTTTGAATAAACTTTAGTAGGAGGTACTATAGGGCAAAATACCTGGACCTTTGTCCCCATATAGCAAGTGTTGATAAAAAGAATGTCAGATTGCATTGAACTATTACATTGCTAAGTCCATTTGCAAGTGTTTCCTTTTGGAACCTTGTGACTGTTATTTAAGTGATCGTAACACAAGTACATACCAGAAAACCTTTCACTTTTGGAGCAACTGGTGGTATAAATTTATATTCATTTCACAAAAAATACTGTGCAGCACCAAGATGTTGTAACATTTGATGTCGTGATACAACTCAGCAACTGCATTAGACTTCATAACATCTTTGCATTAAATATAGAAGTTTTAACAATAATGATAATTTCATGAATGGATCCCCTTAATATAGAACTGAAGATAGGCAGATGTTATCTGTCAGTTACTTCCATCCATCGACATTTTACCCAAATATATAGGAAAAATGCAGTGTTGAAGGATAGGCTTAATTTCAGCTTTGCAGCATGTATGGCATAATATTTGCATATGTCGTTAAGTTTCAGGGTGTATTATTCAATCTACCATATGTTTAAAACAGATTAATATCTAAGTGACTTGTTTAGCATAAAGATTTGTTGTATTTAAAGGGAACCTTGAGGTGCCTCGGTGGCTCAGTCAGTTAAGTGTCCAACTCGATTTCGGCTCTCAGGTCATGATCTCAGGGTTGTGAGATGAAATCTGGCATCTGGCTCTGTGATGGGCCTGAAGCCTGCTTAAGATTCTTTCTCTTCCACTGTGGACTCTGAGAAACAAACTGAGGGTTTTGGAAGGGAGGGGGCTGGGGGGATAGGTGATCCTGGTGGTGGGTATTAAGGAGGGCACGTAGTACATGGAGCACTGGGTGTGGGGCATAAACAATGAATCTTGGAACACTGAAAATATAAAATTATAAATTTTATAAAAATGGGATTATACTCTAGTTTATAAAATATAAGTCTACATAATAAATTACTATGTATTATGATATAAAAAAAGATTCTGTCTCTTCCTCTCTTTCTTCTGTCCCTTCCCCCTCTCTCTCCCTCTCCTGTTTATAGGCAGAATAGGAATCTGCTTACAAGAACTTTATACCTACAAATGTATTATCCACATTTACCACAAAGTTCTAAGGGTCATTATTTGAGTCATGTAGTTTTATTATATCACAGAGCATAACCCATTAAGAGCTAGTAGACAGCCCCCCCAAAGGAATGAGTTACCAGAAGATTCAGTAAATTTTAATGGACCTTTTTATAAGGTCCATAGCACTTAGTAGGCTGTCAGAGCTTAAGTTCTTGAGGATAAGGAAGATGAGTCCCCACAAACACCACAGTTTTTCTTAGAATTGGCCATACATTTGATTTACCATCTGCCTTAGTAAAATATAAACTCTTCCTTTCCTGGGTAGCCACATCTACTCTTGATAATTCCTTTAATAAATGCAATGTTTAGAAATATCTGTAGGGAGCCATTAGGTATATGCCCAACATTGCTGTTTCCATCCTGCTAACAATACTTAGACCCAGGTTTCTAAGTATAGCTGAATATATATACAACTCCCTTACACTTTCTTTTTTTAAGATTTTTATTTATTTGAGAGAGGGAGGGAGGGAGGGAGAAGCAGGCCCCCCCACTGAGCAGGGAGTCTGATGCGGGACTCGATCCCAGGACCCCGGGATCATGACCTACGCTAAAGGCAGATGCTTAATAACTGAGCCACCCATGTGCCCTCCCTTACACATTAAAAGCAGTAAACAAAAATGTGTTTTCCAAACAGATCCTTAAATACAGAGAACAAATTGGTAGTTGTCAGAGGTGAGGTTGGTGGAAGGATCTGTGAAATAAAGGGGATTAAGAGTACACTGATTCCAATGAGCACTGAGTAATGCTGTAAAATTATTGAATCATTATATGATATACTTGAAATTAATATAACATTTAATTATACTGTAATAAAAAAATGTTTTCCAGAATTCCCTGAGGAGTCAGAATACTTTTTCCCCCATTTCCTTCCTTTTGCGCTTTATTCAGTTGGCTATTCAGGGCCAGTGTCTTAGTCATTCTCTCTGTTTGTAACTGGGGGGCAGGGTGCTGACTGACCTTCTTCTTCTGAATCTTAGGTATTTTAGAGGAAAAAAGCATTCTAAAAACTTGCTCTTCGGAATTATTTTGACAAAGATAGTTCTACACCATTTCAGTGTGCCCTGCGTAGAATGCTTGTGTTGAGGAAAGGCCAGAGGCATTGGGAGGAAGCTGTTCTTCCTTCTAGGGCAAGGGGAAATGGAGCCAGATGTCTCATTCTTAGC
Source organism: Spilogale gracilis (assembly GCA_004023965.1). NCBI lineage: Eukaryota > Metazoa > Chordata > Mammalia > Carnivora > Mephitidae > Spilogale > Spilogale gracilis. Next base: position 56,264 of record PITA01006463.1, on the reverse strand, counting down.
TTTATCACACTGTCTTCTAAAATGACAGATTTGCTCTCTGTGTAGCCATTTACATCCTCTTGGTATTTTTCTTTTTTTTTTTAATTTCATTGTGATATAAGGTTTTTGTTCTGTTCTTATTTTAGTTCTAGTACAGTTAACATAGAATGTTATATTAGTTTCAGGTGTACAGTATAGTGATTCAGCAGTTTCATACATTATTCAGTACTTATCACAATAATTGTACTACTTAATTACCATTACCTATTTCACCCATCCTCCTACCCATCTCCCATCTGGTAACAATGCGTTTCTTTTTCTCTGCTTAAGAGTCATTTCTTGATTTGTCTGTGTCTCATTCTTTCTCTCTTTTTTTCCTTTGCTTGTTTTGTTTCTTAAATTACTCTTTTGAGTGAAATCGTATGGTATTTGTTTTTTTTTTTCTGAGTAACATATTTCATTTAGCATTATACTCTCTACTTCCATGTGTGCCATTGCAAATGGCAGGATTTCATTCTTTTTTTATTGCTGAATTATTTTTCATTGTATATTTAAATAAGCACTTTCTAATGAATTTTTAAAAATGGACAGAAAACATAAACTGACATTTCTGCAAAGAACACATTCAAATGGCAAACAGATACGTGAAAAGATGATCAACATCACTTTTCATTGGGGAAATGTGAATCAGAACTACAATGAGATCTAACCTCGTACCTGTCAGAGTGGCTAAATTCAAAAACACAACAGGTGTTGGCGAGGATGTCGAGAAAAAGGAACATTGGTGCCCTGTTGATGCAAATGCAAACTGGTGTAGCCATTCTGGAAAACAGTATGGAGGTTCTTCAAAAAGTTAAAAACAGAACTACTAGAAGATCCAGTGATTGTATTACTGAGCATTTACCCAAAAAATACAAAAACACTAATTCAAAGCAATACATGCAACCCTGTGTTTATAGCAGCATTATTTACAATAGCCAAGATACGGAAATAGCCCAGCTGTCCATCAATTGATGAAAAAAAAAGAATACTTCTGAAAAGGAAATTTGCTCAAGTTACGATGCACAGTTGTCTTTGTTGCCCTTTCTGTCCTCTGAGTTTGAAGTAATGAAAAGCAAATGTTCCTGTACCCTTTGAATCTCCTATCTTTCTATTCATTTGAAATTTTCTACGTCCTGTCACTCGAGTTCTATCGCATTTTATTTTTGTCCTCATTGACTGGATAAACATCATACCTGGCTATGTTGCTGATATCACTGGATTCATCATTATTATTTGTTTATTTTTAAGTATAGAAATATCTACCTTCTCCAGGTCTTTCTAATTTAAAGAAATGTTGCCTATCTAAAAGATAACTTTTTCCATGATAATGTGGCATATTTGCCTTCTCTTTTTGATCAGTTTTCTCCTCTTAGTAATTATTAGAATAGGTCATATATTTGGTAGTGATATAAAGTTATATGATAAAAAATTCATTGGTATTTTATATGTTCCTTTAAGAAATGTATGATTATTTTAATGTGCATTTACCTAATAGATCTGTTTTTTCCTACTCTTCTTGTCAAACTTGCAGACTATTCTTGGTGCCATGAAGGATGCAGTTAAACATAGGACTTCTATTTTCATTGCACACAGATTGTCAACAGTGGTTGATGCAGACGAAATTATTGTCTTGGACAAGGTAAGAGATTTAACTTTAAAGTTTAGTATGTGGGGGATTTGGGGGAAGATGGCAGAGCAGGAGGAACCTGCGCTCACCTGGTCCCACAGACACATCTAGATAATCATATCAGTGCAACTAACACAAAAACATCCTGGCATAACAGACTTTGCAGTTTATTGCAGATAGGAGGCCACATTGAAAAGGGTAGGAGGGGTAGACACAGTCTGGAACCAGAATCCCATAGAGACTAACCATGGATGGAAGGAACACCACAAGCATGGAAAAGGGAGGGGAGCAGACCCACCACCAGGCACCTTAGGCAGCAAGGGAACTACACTGGAAAGACAGGTCCCCAAAACATTAGGCTTTAAAAAATCATGGGGCTTAAACTTTCTGAGTTTTTACCATCAGTGGGACTTAATGCCAGGTGCTTTAAAATCAGCTGACTTAGCTGTGGGAGGCCAATAGGTAAATCAGAAACTGAGACTTTGGCCTTAAGCCAGCAAGAAAAACACACACACACACACACACACACACACACACACACACACACCAGCATAGCACAGAAGCAGCAGTGTGAAAAGTGCCTGGGGTACGCACAAAGGACTTTTGTTTACTAATCTCAGAATGTGTGCTAGAGGGGCAGGGATCTTTAAGAGATTTCTCTAAGAACAGAAGAGCTTGTGGGCAACCATTTCTCTTCCTCCACCCCCAACTTAGATAGATAGTTGCAGGAATCAGCAGGAACACTCTTCCACCTATCTTGCCAATACAATGTACACCACATCCTTCATTCTGGGGTATCTACCCCGTTAGCAAGCATCCCTCCAAAACAGTTCCTGCTAAGACACACACTGCAAGCAGCCCTGGCAGGTACCTGCACAACTCCAAAGTGACTCCTGTCCTGGAGAGAGAAGATAACTACATACAGCAGTGCAACTGCTACAACGGCAGATAGACTAGGCAGGCATCTGGTGTGAGTATTGGCCTCACCCACCATCAAAAGCCTCTCAGGAAAAGGCAGGAAGAGCACCCTGAAGGTTGTTGCTACTATAGCCCTAACAGACAGACTGGGGGCAGGCATCTGGTTTGACTACAGGCCCCACCCACCAATGAAAGCCTCTCGGGGCAACAGAGGGAGAGAACCTATAATTTGGTGTGACTGCAGCCCAGGCAGAGGGGCTGAGAGCATGCATCTAGTCTGGCTGCTCACACTGCTAAATTATAAGCCCACAGTGGCCCCAAACAGTTTTCCCCTAACAGCACAGGGACCAAAACCTGCCTGGTACACCAAGAACATGAAAAGTGGACCATTGGATCTAATGACTTAAGGCAAATACGGCTTAGCCACAACAGTAGGTACACACAACCCACTAGGAGATACCCCTGAAGCTCCTGGTTCTATTGAACACTGGACATTAGGTTATAGGACACCACAAGACGTCTTCTTCATAAGGCCACTACTTTCAAGATCAGGAGACTTAGCAGACTTCTCTAATACATAGAAACAAACACAAAGAGGGGTCCCTGGATGGCTTAGTCATTAATTGTCTGCCTTCTGCTCGGGTCATGATCCCAGGGTCCTGGAATCAAGCCCCACATTGGGCTCCCTGCTCACTGGAAGCCTGCTTCTCCCTTTCTCACTTCCCTTCTTGTGTTCCCTCTCTCACTGTGTTTCTCTCTGTCAAATAAATAAATAAAATCTTTTTTAAAAAAAAGAAACACAGAGATTTAAGACAAGATGAGGAGACAACAAATATGTCCCAGATGAGAGAGAATGGGACAAAAGTAAATCAAGAGAACTAATTAAAACAGAGATAAACAATATTACCTGATAAAGAATTCAAATTAATGGTCATAAAGCTACTCACTGGACTAGACAGAAGAATGGAGAATATCAATGAACCTTTAATAAAGAGATAGAAAACACAAAAAAAGAACCAGTGAGAAGAAGAATTTAATGACTGACATTAAAAATACACTAGATAGGAGGCACCTGGGTGTCTCAGTCGATTAAGTGTCTACCTTCAGCTCAGGTCATGATCCCAGGGTCCTGAGATTGAGCCCCACATCGGGCTTCCTGATCAGCGGAGAGACTGCTTCTCTCCCTCTGCTGCTGTTCCTGCTTGCATGTGTTCTCTCTCTCTCTCTCTCTCTCTCTCTCTCTCTCTCTCTCTCTCTCTCATAAAGAAATAAAATCTTTAAAACAAAGCTACACTAGAGGGAAACAATGGCAGATTAGAGGAGACAGAAGCATGGATCAGTGAACTAGAAGACAGTAATGACATCAAGCTGAATAGCAAAAAGAAAACGAATAAAAAAAAGACTAGATTAAGGGAACCCAGGGACATCATTGAGGACTATAACATTCACATTATAGCAATCCCATAAGGAGGAGAGAGTAGGGTCCAGAAAATTTGAAGAAATAATAGCTGAAAACTTCCCTAACCTGGGGAAAGAAACAGACATCCAGATTCTGGAGGCACACAGAACCCACAACAAAATCAGTCCAAGGAGGTCCACACCAAGGCACATAATAACCAAAAATGGCAAAAAGTTGTGATATAGAGAGAATGTTAAAAGCAGCAAGAGAAAAGAAAACAGTTACATACAAGGAAAACCCCATAAGGTTTTTCACCTGACATTTCAGCTGAATCTGAAGGGGATGGCATGGTATATTCAGACGACTGACAGAAAAATAATCTGTAATGAAGAATACTCTACACATTAAGGCTATCTTCTGAATACAAAGGGATAGCATTGGTATATTCAGACTACTGACAGAAAAATAATCTGTAACGAAGAATACTCTACACAGTAAGGCTATCTTCCGAATACAAGGGGAAAGAGTATTCCAGGCAAATGAAAGTTCAAGGAGTTCATCATCATTAAACCAACCTCAAGGAAAATTAAAGGGAATCCTTTGGAAAGAAAAGGCCATAATTAGGAGTAAGAAAATTATGAAAGGAAAAAATTTCACAGCTAAATGCAAACATATAATAAAAGTAGTGTATTAAACACTTATAAAACCGGTATGGAGGTTAAAGCAGAAAAACAATAAAATTATATCTATAAAAGTAATCAAGAGATTCACAAAATAAAAGGATGTAAAGTATGATACCACATATATAAAATGTGGAGGAAGTAAAATTTTACTACTTTAAAAATGACTTCAGACTTAACTATCAACCTACATAGACTGCAATATGCATAAAATATTATATATGAACCTAATGGTAACCACATCTATCTGTGGTAGATACAAAAAAAAGTAAAGAGAAAGTAATCCAAGCATAACACTGAAGAAAGCCATCAAATCACAAGGGAAAGGGGAAGATGGGGAAAAAAGAGATTCTACAAAAATAACCATAAAACAAGTTACAATATGGCAGTAATTACATACCTATCCTTAATTACATTGAATGTCAGTGGTCTAAATGCTCCATTCAAAACATATAGGAGGAAAAAAAACATATGGGATGACTGAATGGATAAAAAGTACAAGCTCCATCTTTGTGCTACCTACATGAGACTCAGTTCAGACCTAAAGACACATGGAGATTGAAAGGAAGGACACAAACATTTACCACATAAATGGAAGTGAAAAGAAGCCAGGAGAGCAATACTTCTATTGCACAAAACACACTTTAAAGCAAAGATTGTAACAAGAGGCAAGGATACTACATGATGAAAAAGGGAAAAATCCAGCAAGAAGATAAAATAGTTGTAAATATCTGTGCACCCAACATAGGAACACTCAAAAACATAAGTCATGTGTTAATGGACATAAAAGAACAAATTAATACAGTAATAATAACTGACTTTAACCCCCCACTTACATTAATGGGTACATCATCCATCCAGAAAATAAAGGAAACAGTAACTTGGAATGACATACTGGACCAGATGAAATTAACATCCTATTTATTCAGAACATTCTATAAAAAAACAGCAGAATACACTTATTTTCTAGTGCACATGGAGCATTCTCCAGAATATATCTCATATTAGGGCACAAAACAAGTCTCTGAATTTAAGAAAATAAAACTAAATCAAGTATCTTTCCCAAACAAAAAGATATAAAATGAAAAATCAACTGTAAGAAAAATATAGAAAAGAAAACACAAACACTTGAGATCCTAGCAACATGCTACTAAACAACCAATGGATCAACAATGAATCAAAGAAGAAATAAAAAAAATACATGGAGGCAAATGAAAATGAAAACACAGTGGTTCTAATTCATTGAGATGCAACAAAAACTTTTCTAAGATGAAAGATTATACCAGTATAGGCCTATCTCAAGAAAGAATAAAAATCTCAAATAAACAGCCTAACCTTAATAAAATACCTAGGAATAAACTTAAGGAGGTGAAAGTTCTGTGCCATGGAAACTGTAAAATATTGATGAAAGAAATTAAAGATGACACAAATAGGTATTTCTTATTCATTAATTAGAAGAATTAATATTGGTGAAGGGTCTGTAGTACCCAAAGCAGTCTATATAGATTCAGTGTAATCCCTATCAAAATACCAACAGGATGTTCCTAGAACTGTAGCAAATCATTTTAAAATTTGGATGGAACCACAAAGTACCTCAAATAGCCAAAGCAATCCAAAAAAGAACAAAACAGGATGTATTACAATCCTTTATTTCAAGAAATATGACAAAGTCTTGGTTAAGTATGATACTGGCACAAAAATAGACATATAGATCATTGGAAGAGAATAGAGAATTAGAAATGAACCCACACTTATATGGTCAGTTAATCTATGACAGGAGGAGGCAAGAATATAAAATGAGGAAAGAGTCTCTTCAACAAATGGTGCTGGGAAAACTGAATAGCTACATGCAAATGAATGAAGCCAGACTACTTTCTTACACTATGCCCAAAAATAAAATGGATTAAAGTCTTAAATGTGATACTTGAAACTGTAAAATTCCTAGAAGAAAACATAGGCAATAATTTCTTTGACATTGGCTGTAGAAACTTTTTTTTTTTAGGTAAGTCTTTTCAGGCAAGGGAGACAAAGGCAAAATTAGACTGTTGTGAGTACAGCAAACTAAAACACTTTTGCATAATGACAGAAACCATCAGCAGAACTACAAGGCAACCTTTTGAATGGAACATTTGTAAAATGATGTATTTAATAAGGGCTAAAAATCCAAAAGATGTAAAGCATTTACACTACTCAACACCAAAAGAAAAAAATAATCTGATTTTAAAAATGGGCAGAGGACTTGAATAGGACATTTTTTCCAGAGAAGCCATAAAGATGGCCAACAAACACATGAAAAGATGCTCACCATAACTAATCATAAGGGAAATGCAAATTAAAACCACAATGAGATATCACTTTATACGTTTCAGAATGGCTAAAATCAAACACACAAGAAATAAATATTGATGATGATACAGAGAAAAAGGAACCCTCATGCACCATTGCTGGGAATGCAAATTGGTGCAGCCACTGTGGAAAACAGTGTGGGGGTTCTTCAAAAATTTGAAAATAGGTAATTCCAGGACTGGGTATTTACCCAAAGAAAATGAAACTGCTAACTTGAAAAGATATATGCGCGCCTATGTTTACTGCAGCAATATTTAAAAATAGCTAAGGTATGAAAACATCTCAAGTGTCCATCCGTAGGTCAATGGATAAGGAAGACTATTACCTGGTTATAAAAAAATGAAATCTTGCCATTTGTAGCAACATGCATGAACCTAGAGGGTGTGATGATGAGAGATATCAGTCAGAGAAAGATGAAACCACACTAATTCACTCATGTGTGGAATTTAAGAAACAATCCAAATGAACAAAGAAAAGGGGACACAAAAAATAGACCCTTTAAATATAGAGCACAAACTGGTGGTCATCAGAGGGCTGGTGTTGGGGGTGGGTGGGTGAAATAGATAAAGGGGAATAAGAGTACACTTAACTTGATGACCACTGAGAAATGTATAGAATTGTTGAATAATTTTATTTTAAGCCTGAAACTAATATAACACTGTATCTTAGTTGCAGTTCAATTAAAAAAAAGTTTAGTGTGTGAAGAACATTGGAAATTGTCACAAACACAAACAACTTAAATATTGTTTCTAAAGAAAAATGCAGAATTTGTGCTCTTTAAATGAGAATGAATCCTAATAGGGCTCCATTTTTACTTCCTTTTGATTGAAAACAAAACCATTTTTCTTCCAAGAAGAAATAAACCATTAACTCACTTTTCATTGAAATATTAAAAGCAAACATATCAGGAAAGCGTTAAAGCCTCATATAATAGAATCAGGTTTTAGAGAGTATATATATATAAAATAATTTTTTGCATTCAGTTTTGCTCTGTACAGAATCATTACTTCTTACTGTTTTTGTATATTTTCTCTAATATCTGCACATCCCCTTGATGTCTAAAAGAAAACTACCATAAAATAGTCACTTGCAAACATGATTATTTTCACTTCTTTCCTCCTGGGGAAAGAAAATGGATAGCCTGTTTTATCCCTTCTGAGAGGTTTACTGTAAGACTGTACTATCTAAATGTTCTGATCAATTCAGAATACCACTATAGTGATTGGTAATTTTCCTTTTCTCTACTCTTTGTAAGAATGTATTTTCCCCCATCCTAGTACTTGGTCATTTCTAACATTGTTCAGTTTTTCACCTTCCATTATGTTTCTCTTCTAATAAATAAATTTTCAGTTCTTTATTATTTTGAAAGCCTGAATACTGGATGTTGAGAGAGAAAAAACATTCCCATGTACTTCCTATATTGAGTTATTGAGAGAGAATTTTTCACACCACTAAAATTTTGTATAAGCTGTTGATTTTTTCTGTGGTGTGTATGTATTTCAGATACATACATACCTATATATAGTTTTATAGTCTTATTTGTGTGTACTTGAGCAACCCTAGTCTTTTTGTTGTTTTTTCATAAGTGCTTACATTCATTAGAAAATAAACTAATTTTTTCAGTATGCTTATATACCAGAATGCTTTAATTTGAAATGTCGTAAATACACTTTATTATCCAGTTGATGTTCAGAAGAGGGCATTTGGGTGTTGTATGTATATGATAAATCACTAAATTCTATACCTGAAACTAACATTACACTATGTGTTAACCAGAATTTAAATAAAAACTTGGAGGAAAAACTAAAAAGAAAGAATCTGAAATAATATCTGCTGTTGATGCTTTTTTACTAACCTTTTTGTTGTATGCAGGCTTGCAGATAGTCTTTTCTTATAAATATAAAGTGGTAAAAGTACTTGAAGCTCTTGTCTCATGCCATGAGATTGACAGTATCTACAGTTATATTACAGCATTGCAACTTGAAGTTTGGATTATAATTGGAACTAATTTATTAATGATTATAGCACATGTATCTAAAATATCCTAATATTTTTAATTTGATAATTCCATATTTGCTTGATTATGAAGATCAGAGGCTTTCATTTTCTAGTGAAACTTATGTAACCTCATGTGTTCTGTCAGCAGTGCCTTGTAGTATTAATGTTAACATCTACATAAGAAATAGAATTCTCAAGTCCCCTCTTTAACCCCACAGCCTGGTGATTACTTCTTCCTAGCCTTGGCAAGAGGCTGTATGTAGGTTGGCTAATCAAGAAATTGAGTCACAGGGGCTCTATACAGAAAAATGTCAAGCACGTGAACAGAGATGGGGAAGATTAACTGGAAATCAAAGCACACCAAAAAAGACTATAGACCCTCTTCTGCCACTGGCTCCAAGAACCTTGCTAACCATTTCTTTATTTCTGCTATCACCACTCCTTCCTTCAATAGTAGAAAATTGAAGAATTCTCTGCAGAAAACATTCTGGTATATAATAATACTGAAAAAATTAGTTTTTTTGTGTTTCAATGCCAAATAAAAAACTCTTGGCAAAAGAGAAAACAACAATAAACTCAGTAAGCATACACTAGAAACTTAAGACATTGACTGTTTATGGAGTGGAGATAGAGGTAGAATATACAGAAAAGGGAACATGGCTTTCCTGATTATACTTTTTATATTATTTTTTTAATCTTTCAAGTTTTTAAATTCCAGTTAACATAGAGTGTGATACTAGTTTCAGGGGTAGAATTTAGTGATTCATCACAGCACCCAGTGCTCATCACAAGGGCCCTCCTTAATGTGCATCACCCATTTAAACCATTCCCCCACCACCTCCCCTCCAGCATCTCTTCAGTTCTCTATACTTTAGAGTCTGTTTTATGATTTCTCCCCCCCATGTTCATCTGTTTTCTATCATAATTTCTACATACGAGTGAAATCATATAGTATTTGTCTTTCTCTGACTGACTTACTTCATTTAGCATAATACTGTCTAGCTCCATCCACATCCTTGCAAATGGAAGGATTTCATTATTTCTGATGGCTGATGGTTCCTGTGTGTGTGAGTGTGTGTGCATGTGTGTGTGCGTGCATGCATGCACATATATGCAGATATGTATACTACATCTTCATAATCCATTCATTATTGGACATTTTGGTTCTTCTCCTAGTTTGGCTGTTGTTGATACAACAGCTTTAAACATTGGGGTGCATGTATGCCTTCGAATCTGTATTTTTTGTATCCTTTTAGTAAGTACCTAAAAGTTGAATTGCTGGATTTGTAGGATAGTTCTCTTTTTAACTTTTTGAGGAACCTTCCTACCGTTTTCAAGAATGACTGAACGAGTTTGCATTCCCACCAACAGTGTAAGAGGGTTCACCTTTCTCCACATCCTTTCCAACGCCTGTTGTTTTTTGTGTTAATTTTAGCAGTCCTGATAGATGTGAGATGGTATATCATCGTGGTTTGGATTTGTATTTCCCTGATGATGAGAGATGTTGAGCATGTTTTCATGTGCCTGTTAGCTGTGTGGATATCTTCTTTGAAAAACTGTGTATTCACGTCTTCTGGCTGTTTTTTAACTGGATTATTTGTTTTTTGGGTGTTGAGTTTAATAAACTATAGATTTTTGATACTAACCCTTTATCAGATATAACATCTGCAAATACCTTCTCCCATTTTGGAGGTTGCCTTTTAATCTTGTCAGTTGTTTCCTTCACTGTGTGGAAGCTTTTTATCTTGAAAAGTCTCAATAGTTTATTTTTTCAACATATATTATTTGTTTCAGGGGTATGGGTCTGTGATTCATCATTATTGTAATACACAGTGTTCATTAGAACACCTACCCTCCCCAGTGTCCATCACCCAGTTACCTTATTCCCCTACCTCCTAACCCTCCAGCAAATCTCAGTTTGTTTTCTAAGATTAAGATTCTTATGATTTGTCTCCCTCTCTGGTTGCATCTTCTTTTATTTTTTTCTTCTCTTTTCCTGTGATCCTCTGTTAGGTTTCTTAAAGTCCACCTACCAGTGAGATCATACAATAATTGTCTTTCTCTACTTGTTTTGCTGAGCATAATATCCTCTAGTTCCATCTACATCACTGCACATGACAAGATTTCATTATTTTGATGGCTGAGTAATACTCCATTGTGTGTGTGTGTGTGTGTGTGTCTGTGTGTGTGTGTCTGTGTGCGTGCGTGCGTGTGTGCACAGTGGATACATGTATCCATCTATCGATGGACATCTGGGCGCTTTCCATAGTTTCATTGTTGTGGACATTGCTGCAGGGTGCAGGTGCCCCTTCAAATCACTATGTTTCTGTCCTTTGGACAAATAACCTAGTCATGCAATTCCCGAGTTGTAGGATATTTCTATTTTGAACATTTTTACATTATTTTATTTTTTCAGTGTTCCAAGATTCATTGTTTATGCCCCACACCCAGTGCTCCATGCAATACGTGCCCTCAATACCCACCACCAGGTTCACCCATCCACCCACCCCCTCCAAGACCCTCAGTTTGACTCTGAGGCCAAACTCTCATGTTTCATCTCCCTCCCTGATTTACCCCAGTTCCCGTTTCCTTTCCTTCGCCTGCTGTCCTTATGTTCCACAAGTGAAACCATATGATACTTGACTTTCTCTGCTTGGCTCATTTCATGCAGCATAATCTCCTCCAATCCTGTCCGTGTTGCTACAAAAGTTGGTTATTCATCCTTTCTGATTAAGGCATAATATTCCTTTCTATATATGGACCATATCTTCTTTATCCATTCATCTGTTGAAGGGCACCTTGGCTCTTTCCACAGTTTGGCGATTGTGGCCAGTGCTGCTGTGAACATTGGGGTACATTGGCCCTTTTTTTCACTACATCTATATCTTTGGGGTAAATACCCAATAATACAATTGCAGGGTCATAGGGTAGCTCTATTTTTACTTTTTTAAGGAATCTCCACACTGTTTTCCAAAGAAGCTGCTCCAACATGCATTCCTGCAAAAGTGTAAGAGGGTTCCCCTTTCTCCACAGCCTCTCCTACACTTGTTGTTTCCTATCCTATTAATTTTGGCCATTCTTACTGGTGTAACGTGGTATGGCAATCTGGTTTTGATTTGAATTTCCCTGATAGCTAGTGATGACAAACTTTTTTTCATGTGTCTTTTAGCCATTTGTATGTCTTCTATGGAGAAGTGCCTCTTCATGTCTCCTGCCCGTTTTTTGATGTGATGATCTTTATTTTGGTCGTTCAGTTTGAGAAGTTTGTTATAGATCTTGAATATTAGCCCTTTGTCTGTAGTGTCATTTGCAAATATCTTCTCCCATTCTGTGGGTTGCCTCTTTGTTTTGTTGACTGTTTCCTTTGTGTGCAGAAGCTTTTTATTTTGATGAAGTCCCAAAAGTTCATTTTTGCTTTTGCTTCCTTTGCCTTTGGAGACGTATCTTGAGAAGTTGCTGTGGCTGATGTCAAAGAGGTTACTGCCTATGTTCTCCTCTAGGATTTTGATAGATTCCTGTCTCACATTGAGGTCTTTCGTCCATTTCAAGTTTATCTCTATGTAGGTGTAAGAGAATGGTCCAGTTTCATTCTTCTATACATAGCTGTCCAATTTTACCAGCACCATTTATTGAAGAGACTCTTTTTTCCACTGGATATTTTTTCCTGCTTTGTCGCAGATTATTTGACCATAGAGTTGCGGGTCCATATCTGGACTCTCTACTCGTTCCAAGAGTCTATGTGTTTTTGTGCCAGTACCATGCTGTCTTGGTGATGACACCTTTGTAATAAAGCTTGAAATCAGGAAACGTGATACCCCCGGTTTTGTTTTCTCTTTTTCAACATTTCTTAGCAATTCGTGGTATTTTCTGGTTCCATATAAGTTTTAGGATTCTTTGTTTCAGCACTTTGAAAAATGTTGGTGGAATTTTGATCAGGATGGCATTGAAAGTATGGATTACTTGGGGCAGTATAGACATTTTAACAATGTTTATTCTTCTGATCCATGACCATGGACTGCTCTTCCACCTTTTGTGTCTTCTTCAGTTTCTTTCATGAGTGTTCTGTAGTTCTTCGAGTATAGACCCTTAACTTCTTTGGTTAAGTTTATGCCTAGGTATCTTATGGTCTTCCATGCTATAGTAAATAGAATTGATTCTCTGATTTCCCTTTTTATATTTTCAATGTTGGTGTATAAGAACACAACTGACTTCTGCCACATTACTAAATTGTTGTATGAGTTCTAGTAGTTTGGGAGTAGAGTCTTTGGGGTTTTCCATCTGGAATATCATGTCACCTGCAAAGAGAGAGTTTGATTTCTTCTTTGCCAATTTGAATACCTGTTATTTCTTCTTGTTGTCCGATTGCTGCTGCTGGGATTTCCAACACTGTGTTGAATAATAATGGTGAGAGTGGAGATCCTGATCTCAATGAAAATGCTGACAGTTTTTCCCCCATTGAGAATGATATTCACTATGGGTTATTCATAGATAGATTTTATGGGGTTGAGGAATGTTCCCTCTATCCCTATACTTTGAAGAGTTTTACCAGGAACACATGTTGTATGAAGTTAAATGCATTTCCTGCATCAATTGAGAGGACCATGTGTTTCTTCTCTCTTCTCTAATTGATTTGGTCTGTCACACTGATTGACTTGCAAATGTTGAACCACCTTTGCATCCCAGGGATAAATCCTACCTAGTCATGGTGGGTATCTTTTTAGTGTACTGTTGGATCCTATTAGATAGGATCCTGTTAAGAATCCTGGCATCCATATCCATCAGGGATATTGGTCTGAAATTCTCCTTTTTGATGGGGTCTTTGTCTGGTTTGGGAATTAAAGTAATGCTGGCTTCATACAAGGAGTCTGGAAGTTTTCCTTCTGTTTCTATTTTTTGAAACAGCTTCAGGAGAATAGGTATTATTTCTTCTTTGAATGTTTGGTAGAATTTCCCAGGGAGTCTGTCAGGTCCTAGGCTCTTGTTTTTTGAGGAGGTTTTTGATCACTGCTTTAATCTTGCTACTATTCAGATTGTCAGTTTCTCCTGTTTCAGTCTTGGAAGTTTATAGGTTTCCAGGAATGCTTCCGTATCTTTAGGTTGTTTAACTTATTGGCATGTCACTGTTGATAGGAATTTCTGATGATTGTTTCTATTTCCTTGGTGGTTGTTGTGATCTCTCCCCTTTCATTCATAATTTTATTAATTTGGGATCTCTCCCTTTAGTTTTGGATTAGTTTGGCCAATCATTTATCAATCTTATTCTTTCAAAGAACCAGCTTCTGGTTTTGTTGATGTGTTCTGTTGTATCTCCAGTTTCTGATTAATTGATCTCTGCTCTAATCTTAATTATTTCCTGTCTTGTGTGTGTGCTTGGCTTAATTTGTTATTGATGATCCAGTTCTTTCAGGTGTAAAGAGAGTTGGTGTATTTGGAATTTTTTCATTTTTTTGAGTGAGGCTTGGATGGCTATGTATTTCCCCCTTAGCACTCCCTTTGCTGTATCCCATAGGTTTTGGATCGATATATCCTCATTCTCATTGGTTTCCATGAAATCTTTAAGTTCTTCTTTGATTTCCTGGTTGATCCAAAGATTCTTGAGCAGGACAGTCTTTAGCTTCCAAGTGTTTGAATTCCTTCTGAACTTTCTGTTGTGGTTTGAGTTCCAGTGTTAAGGCATTTTGGTCATAGAATATGCAGGGAATAATCTCAGTCTTTTGGTACTGGTTGAGCCCTGATTTATGACCTAGTATGTGGTCTATTCTGGAGAAAGTTCCATGTGCACTTGAGAAGAAAGAGTATTTTGCTGTTTTAGGGTGCAGTGTTCTGAATATATCTATGAGAGCTATCTGGTCCAAGGTGCCATTCAAAGCTCTTGTTTCTTTGTTGATTTTCTCTTTAGATGATCTGTCCATTGCTGAAAGTGGTGTTTTATGATCTCCTACAATTAATGAGTTTATATCGATATGACTCTTTATTTTGCTTAACAGTTGGCTTATGTAGTTGGCTGCTCCCATGCTGGGGGCATAAATATTTACAGTTGTTAGATCTTCTTGATGTATAGACCGTTAGGAATGAAGTAGTGTCCTTCTATATCTCTGACGACAGTCCTTAGATTAAATTGTAATTTGTCTGATACAAGAATTGCTACTCCAGCCTTCTTTTGGGGTCCATTGGCATGAAAGAGGCCCTCCATGCCCTCACTTTCAGTCTGGAAGTGTCTTTAGATTCAAAATGTGTCTCTTGTAGATAGCATATGAATGGGTCCTGGCGTTTTATCCATTCTGCAACCCTGTGCTGTTTTATTGGAGCATTTAGGCCATTTACGTTAAGAGTGATTATTAATAGGTACATTTTTATTGACATCATGTTGCCTGTGAAGTTGTTGTTTATATAAATTACTTCTAAATTTCTGTTCTGTGCCACTCTTGGCTTTTGTCCTCTTTTATAGAACCCCCCTTACTTCTTGTGCTGGCTTGAGGGTTGCATAATCTTTCAGCACTTGCCCATCCTGGAGCTCTTTAGCTCTCCTTCCATTTTGAAAGTCAACCTTTCTAGGTACATTATCCTTGGTTGCATATTTTCTTCATTTAATTTTCTGAATATGTCTTGCCAGTCCTTTCTGGCTTGCCAGGTTTCTATGGATAGGTCTGATGTTATTCTCATGGTCCTCCCTTTGTATAGTAAGGGATCTCTTGCCCACAGCTGTCCTTAAGACAAATTCTTTGCATTTATGATTCATGAATTTCACAATTATGTGTCTGGTGGTTTTTTTGGCCTCATTGATCTTGGGTGTGTCCTCTCTGCCTCTAGGACATGAACACTTGTTTCATTCCCCAGATTAGGGAAATTTTCATCCAGGATTTGTTCAACTATATCTTCTCGTCTTCTCTCTCAACTCCCTTATAGATTTCAATAATTCTGATATTGGAGCATTTCGTGGCATCATTTATTTCCCTAATTTATTTTCATGAGATTTTAGCTGTTTGTTCCAAGACTTCTCCTGCTCCTTCTCAATCAGTCTGTCTTCTAGATCTCTAATGGGATCTTCTGCTTCACTTGCCCTAGCTGTTAGAGTACTTAAATTAGATTGGATCTCACTGATAGCGTTTTTAACTTCTGCCATTTTGCCTTTCACTTCTGCCCTTCGAGCCTCTATCTTGCCACTAATGTTCTTTTCCATCTTAGCCATTGCTTGGATAATTGCTCCCTTGCATTCCATTTCTGTCATATTGCTTGTGTTCATATCCAGTAGTCCTGTGACAGGGGTTGCAGACTGTGAGTTTTTCTTCTATTGAGTGTTCCTCCTCTGAGCCATATTGGGAAAGGGTGGTTGAGGGGATGTACAGCTGAATATATATCAACCATGATCCGGGCAAGTTGCCCGTTGGACGGTTTCAGAACAGTCAGAAGTCACCACCGGAAAGGAAGAAGAACGAAAAAGAGAAAAGCAAGAAAGAACCCGACCAAAATGGGCCCCAATGGTAGGATTTATATGGCACAAAAACAAAAAATAATAAACAAAAAGATCTTCAAAAGTAAAAGAAAGGGAAAAAAGGCAAAAAGCAAAACCCAGCCCAAATAACCCCCAAGAACAATATTTATGTATTACAAAGGCAAAAACAAATACACAGAAACAGTAACAGAAGAATAGGATGGGAAGGTGAGTACAAACCCTCGTTGTGGGCGAGGAAAGTATTTCAGTTCCTCCTGGGTGTATCTTATTATTGTTAGAGGACTCCACTTCCTGGAGATACAGGGAAATTAAAACTGGTTTATAAAAGGGGGTAGTATTGAATAGGAATGAAGGATTACCTTGAAACTTATATCTATATGTATATTTAGAGAAAAAGAAACAAACAGGTATGTGGATGAAAAATGTTCAAGGTAAAATGTTATTATGGAATGTATTAAATATCACATTGTAATAATAAGTGGGTTTAAAAATGAATAAGAATCGTGAGAATGAATTTAAACTTTAAAATGGAAACAAAAATAAAAAGGAAAAAAGTTAAAAAAAAATAAAATGAAAAGCTGTATCTATAAAATATACAGGTTTGGGGGTAGTACCGGGAGCTTAATATATTGGTTTTTTTCCCCCATATTGGGGTTTTACTCTTTTATGGAGACCCTTTGGTGGTTGTCCTCTTGTTCTTCTGGTTTGCCTTCTGGAGGAGGGGCCTGCTGCCTTGTTTTTCAGTCAGTGTTGCTTGGGCTGATTCCCCTGCCTTTCCAGGGCCTGGGTTCTATGGAAACCAGTTTTTCAGGCTTTTATTCTCTGGAGGTTTTTGTTCTTTCCTGGCTTTTTGAAGCTTTTTGGGGAGTCAGAGCAATGTAAGCTATCTGCAGCCAGACCTCCTCAGAGCCTCAGTCAGCTCCCCTTTGGATGATGCAGGGCACACAGTCTCCCCCTCTGCACTCTACCCTGCACCCCACCATCTCTGACAGGTAGCGTGCACCCCCAGTCACCAGCCACAATGATGCCCAAGGTCCCTGCTTCTTCCTTCACCCCTGTGCCACAGAAACTGAGAGTGATAACAGTTTGTGTGAGCCTGTTGCTGTTGGGAGGCTATCTCGGTCCCACACCTATACTGGGTGCTCTCTGGCCTGGCGTCCCACAGGTCATGCAGAAGGCTGTGGGAAGAGTGACACCTGGTACAGGTTGCTGTGCATCCAGCCCAAGCAGTGGAACAAGCGTGGTTTAAGGGACGTCCCACTGGGTTCCCTCAGGCGCCAGAGAGCACTTTCTACTGCCGGCCCAGAGCCTCTGTTTTATGCCCCTGCCAGCAGCCGTCAGATTCCCCCAGTTGCCTCTTAAGACTCTTTGTTTTTGAGTGGTTTTAACCCAACTGCAATTTGATGCTGGATCCCAAGCACAGGGCACTTTCGTATTGGGGTATTACTTTCCAGTGGGTCGCTTCTGGTTGCTCTCTCCCCCTCATGCTTCTCCCCTGAAATCAGTCCGAGTGCTCCCGCTCCACTTTACCTCTCCACTGATACTCTTCTGCCCCCATAGAGTTCCAGAAGTGTGTAGTCTTACATCTCAGGCTGATTTCATAGTTGTTCAGTGGTCTGGAAGATACTTAGCTCACTTCAGGAGACCCTTTGAAACAGGGTTTCCTACTTCTCCACCATCTTGCCCCCCCACCTATTTTCAACTTTTTGAGAAACCTCCATACTGTTTTCGAGAGTGGCTGCACCAGCTTGCATTCCCACTTAGAGTGTAGGAGGGTTCCATGTTCTCCACATCCTCGCCAACATCTGTCATTTCCTGTCTTATCTCATTGTGGTTTTCATTTGATTTTCCCTGATGCCCAGTGATGTTGAGCACTTTTTCATGGGTCTTTTGGCCATTTGGGTGTCTTCTTTGGAGAAATATCTGTTCACGTCTTCTGCCCATTTCTTGATTGGATTATTTGTTCTATGGGTGTTGAGTTTGATAAATTCTTTATAGATTTTGGATACTAGCCCTTTATCTGATACATCATTTGCAAATACTTTCTGTTGGTCGTCCTTTGGTTTTGTCAACTGTTTGCTGTGCAGAAGCTTTTTATCTTGTTGAAGTCCCAATAGTTCATTTTTGCCTTTGTTTCCCGTGCCTTCAGATACATGTCTAGGAAAAAGTTGCTTTGACCAAGGTCACAGAAGTTGCTGCCTATGTTCTTTAGGATTTTGGTGGATTCCTGTCTCATACTTAGGTCTTCAATCCGTTTTGAGTCGATTTTTGTGTATGGTGTAAGAAAATGGTCCAGTTTCATTCTTCTGCGTGTGGCTGTCCAATTATCCCAAGCACCATTTGTTGAAGAGACTGCTTTTTTTCCATTGGATATTCTTTCCTGTTGTGTTGAAGATTAGTTGACCATAGAGTTGAGGGCCCATTTCTGGGTTCTCTGTTCAGTTCCATTGATCTATATCTGTTTTTGTGCCAGTACCATACTGTATTGATGATTACAGCTTTCTAATAGAGCCTGAATCGAAAATTGTGATGTCACCAGCTCGGTTTTGTTTTTCAACAGTCCTTTGGCTTTTCAGCGTCTTTTCTTGTTCCATACAAATTTTAGGATCATTTGTTCCAGTTCTATGAAAAAAGTTGATGGTATTTTAATAGGGGTTGCATTAAATGTGTAGATTGCTCTAGGTAGCATAGATATTTTCACAATATTTGTTCTTCCAGTTCATGAGCATGATATGGTTTTCCATTTCTTTGTGTATTCCTCAATTTCTTTCATGAGTATTCTATAGTTTCCTGAGTACAGATCCTTTGCTTCTTTGGTTAGATTTATTCCTAGGTATGTTATGGTTTGGGGTACAGCTGTAAATGGGATCAGCTCCTTAATTTCTCTTTCTTTAGTCACATTGTGTATGTAAATGTAACATTATTTCTGTGCATTGATTTTATATCCTGCCACTTTACTGAATGTGCCAACAAATTAGGCAATTTGAAAGAAATGGATACACTCGTAGAGACGTATAAACTACCCAAACTGAACCAGGAAGAAATAGAAAACCTGAGCAGACCCATAACCAGGAAATAAATTGAAGCAGTAATAAAAAGAGCACTGGGGAATTCTACCAGTCCTCTAAAGAAGAATTAATACCTATTCTACTGAAGCTGTTTCAAAAAATAGAAATGGAAGGAAACTTCCAAACTCATTTTATGAGGCCAGCATTACCTTAATCCCAAAACCAGACAAAGACCGCACCAAAAAGGAGAATTATAGACCAATGTCCCTGATGAACATAGATAGAAAAATTATCACCAAAATACTAGCCAATAGGTTCCAGTGGTACATTAAAAGGATTATTCACCACAAGCAAGTGGGGTTTATTCCTGGGCTGTAAGGTTGGTTCAACATCAGCAAATCAATGTGATATAATACATTAATGAAAGAATAAGAACCATATGATACTCTCAGTACGTGCTGAAAATGCATTTGGCCAAGGACAACATTCTTTCTTGATCAAAACTCTTCACAGTGTAGGGATAGAGGATACATAACTCAACACCATAAAAGCCATCTATGGAAAATCCACAGCAAATATCATTCTCAATGGGGGAAAACAGAGCTTTTCACCTAAGGTCAGGAACACTGCAGGGATGTCCACTTTCACCACTGTTGTTCAACATAGTACTAGAAGTCCTAGCCTCAACAATCAGACAACACAAAGAAATAAAAGGCATCTGAATTGGCAAAGAAGTCAGACTCTCAGTCTTTGCAGATGACATGATTCTTTATGTGAAAAACCCAAAAGACTCCATCTCAAAATTGCTAGAACTCATACAGGAATTCAGTAAATTGGCAGGAAAAGTCCCAATAGGTTATTATTGCTTTTCTTTGCCTTGCCTCTGGAGACATACCAAGTAAGAAGTTGCTATGGCTGATGTCAGAGAAGTTACTGCCTGTTTTCTTCTCTAGAATTTTGATGGTTTCTTGTCTCAAATTTAGATCTTTTATCCATTTTGAATTTATTTTGTGTATGATGTAAGAAAGTGGTCCCATTTCATTCTTTTATATGTTTCTGCCCAGTTTTTCCAATACCATTTCTTGATGAGACTGTCCCTTTGGATATTCTTTCTTGTGTTGTTGAACATTAGTTGACCATATATTTGTGGGTCCATTTCTGGGTTCTCTATTCTGTTCCACTGATCTCTGTGTGTGTTTTTGTGCCAGCACTATACCGTCCAGAGTACTACAAATAACTTAAAGTCCGGATTTGTGATGCTTCCAACTTTGTTTTTCTTTTTCAAAGTTGTGTTGGCATTTTGGGGTCTCTGTTATTCCATATAAATTTTAAGATTCTTTGTTCTAGCTCTGTGAAAAATGCTAGGGATTGCATTAAATGTATAGATTGCTTTGGGTAGTATAGACATTTCAATGTTTTCCTCTTTCTTTGTGTCATCTTCAGTTTCTTTCATCGGTGTTTTCTAAATTTTCATAGTACAGATCTTTTACCTCTTTGGTTAGATTTCTTCCTAGGTGTCTTATGGTTTGGGTACAATTGTAAATGAGATCAATTTCTTGATTCTTCTTTTTGCTGCTTCATTAGAGGTTTATAGAAATGCAACAGATTTCTGTACATTGATTGAGTATCCTGCAACTGGGAAAAATGCATGTATGAGTTCTAGCAATTTTTTGGTGGAGTCTTTTGGATTTTCTGTAGAAATAGAGTATCATGTCATTTGCAAATAGTAAAAGTTTGATTTCTTTGCTGATTTGGATACCTTTTTTTAAGATTTTATAAAAAGATGTTGTTTATTTGACAGAGAGAGAT
This sequence comes from Spilogale gracilis, assembly GCA_004023965.1. Lineage (NCBI taxonomy): Eukaryota > Metazoa > Chordata > Mammalia > Carnivora > Mephitidae > Spilogale > Spilogale gracilis. Next base: position 35,005 of record PITA01006463.1, on the reverse strand, counting down.
CACAAGTAGGCAGAGAGGCAGGCAGAGAGAGCGGAGGAAACAGGCTACCTGCTGAGGAGAAAGCCCGATGTGGGCCTCTATCACAGGACCCTGAGATCATGACCTGAGCTGAAGGCAGAGGCTTTAACCCACTGAGCCACCCAGGTGCCCTGATTTGGATACATTTTATTTCTTTTTGTTGTCTGTTTACTGAGGCTAGGATTTCTAGTACTGTGTTAAATAAAAGTGGTGAGAGTGGACATCCTGTCTTTTTCCTGATGGTAGATGAAAGCACTCAGTTTTTCCCCACTGAGGATGTTAATAGCTGTGGTCTTTTGTATTTGGTCTTTATGGTGTCAAGGTATGTTCCCTCTGTCCCTCCACTGTTGAGGGTTTTTAATCAAGAATGGATGCTGTATGTTTTCAAATGTTTTTTTTTTTCATATCTGTTGAGAGGATCATATTGTTCTTACCCTTTTTTAATTAATGTGGTGTACGACACTGATTTATTTGCAAATATTGAATCATTCCTGTAGTGCAGGAATAAATCCCACTTGATCATGGTGATTGATTCTTTTCCTGTACTGTTGTATTTGATTTGCTAGTGCTTTTTTGAGAAGTTTTGCATCCTTAGCCATCAGGGATATTCACCTGTAGTTCTCTTTTTTAGTGGAGTCTTTGATTTTGGAATCAGAATAATGCCAGCCTCGTAGAACATGTTTGGAAGTTTTCCTTCCATTTCTATTAAGAAAAATAGGTATTAACTCTTCTTTAAAGATTTGATAGAATTCACCTGTGAAGCCATATGGTCCTGGACACGTGTTACTTGGAAGGTTTTTTATTACTGATTCAGTTTCTTCACTGGTTATGTCTGCTCAAGGTTTTTATTTCTTCCTGTTTCAGTTTTGGTAGTTTATATGTTTCTAGCAATTTATCCATGTCTTCCAGATCACTCAATTCGTTGGCATATAATTTTTCATAACATTATTTTTATTTGTATTTTTGTGTTGTTTATGAATTCTCCTCTATCACTCGTGATTCTGTTTATTTGGGTCCTCCCTTCTTTTTTTAAGTCTGGCGAGGAGGTTATCAATTTTATTAATTTTTTCAGAGAACCAGCTCCTGGTTTTATTGACCTGTTCTACTGTTTTTTTGATTTCTTTATTATTTATTTCTACTCTAATCTTATTATTCTGCTGGTATTAGCCTTCATTTGTTGCTTTTTCTTTTTTTCATTTTTTAAATTTAAATTCGATTAGCCAAAATCATTAGTTTTTGATGTAATGTTCAATGATTTGTTAGTGGCATATAACATCCAATGTTCATCATTGTTCTTTTTCTGGCTCCTTTATTTGTAACGTTAGGTTGCATATTCGAGATTTTTCTACTCGAGGTAGGCCTGTATTGTTATATACTAACTCTTACAACTGTTTTTGCTGCATCACAGATGTTGTGGACTCATGTTTTTGTTTTCATTTGTTTCTATATTTTTTCCTAATTTATTTTCTGGTTGACTCATTCATTGTTCAGTAGCATGTTATTTACTTTCCATGTATTTGTGTGTGTGTGTGTGTGTGTGTGTGTGTTTTATCTTGTGGTTGATTTCAGGGTCATAGCATTGTGGTCCAAAAGTATGCATGGTATGATTTCACTTTCTGTGCTTGTTGAGGCTTGATTTGTGATCAGTATGTGATCTGTTCTGGAGAATGTCCCATGTGTATTTGAAAAGAATATGTATTCTGCTTCTTAAGATGAAGTGTTCTGAATCTATCTCTTAAATCCATCTAGTCCAGTGTATCATTCAAAGCTATTGTTTTCTTATTATTTTTCTGCTTAGATGATCTGTCACTTGATATAAGCATGCCTTACTGTTTTTGTATTATTTTCAATGAGTTATTTTATGTTTTTTATAAATTCTTTTATGTATTTGAATGCTCCCAAGGTGGGGGAGATCTTCTTATTGGATAGACCCCTTTGTTGTTATATAATGCCCTTCTCCATCTTTTATTACAGTCCCTGTTTTAAAGTCTAGTTTGTCTTTTATAAGTGTTGCTACTCTGGCTTTTTCTGACATCCATTTGCATGGTAAATATTTCTCCATCCCCTCGTGTTGAGTCTACAAGTGTCTTTAGTTCTAAAATAAGTCTCTTGTAGGCAGCATATAGATGGGTCTTGGTGGTTGTTTTTTTTTTCTTAATCCAGTCTGACACCATACGTCTTTTGATTGGAGCATTTAGTCCATTTACATTCAGTGTAGTTATTGTTAGATACGAATTTAGTGCCATTTTATTACATGTTTTTTCATTGTTTCTGGCAGTTTTCTGTGTTACTTTAGGGTTTTTGTCAGTTTTGGTCTTTCTTTCCCACTAAAGAGTTCCCTTTAATATTTTTTGCAAGGCTGGCTTAGTGATCACAAAATCCTTTACTGTCTGTTTGGGAAACTCTTTATCTCTCTTTCTATTCTGAATGATAACCTTTCTAGATAGAGTATTCTTACCTGCATATTTTCCCCATTCAGCACATTGAATATATCATGCCTCTCTCTTCTGGCCCACTAAGTTTTTATGGATGGGTCTGCTGCTAATATAGTTTGCCTTCTTCCCTCTTAAGTTAGGTATTCCTTTGTCTTGCTACTTTTAGGACTTTTTCTGTATCTCTGTTTTTTGTAACAAGCTACAGTATGTTTTGATGTTGGCCTGCGTTTGTTGATTTTGATGGCAGTTCTCTGTGCGTCCTGGACTCAGAAGTGCTTTTTTACCCCAGATTAGATAATTTTTCAACTCTAATTTCCTCATATTAACCTTCTGTCCCCTTTTCTCTCTTCTTCTGGGACTCCTGTGATACAAATATAATTACGTTTTGTGGAGTCACTGGGTTGCTTTAAGTCTACTTTCATGGTCCTAGATTTCCCCTCTTTTTATCAGTTTCCTTATTTTCCATAATTGTATCTTCTATATCACTTATTCATTTCTTTTCTTCTTCCTTCCATGTGGTCATTGCATCCAGTCAGTTTTGAATCTGTTACTACATTTTTTTTGGCATGATTGTTTTTAAGCTCTTATATTTCTGTGATACAGGTCTCCCTGGTCTTGTCTATGCTTTTTCAAGCCCAGCTAGTATCCTTAATGATGGTTGCTTTAATTTCTGGGTCAGGCATGTTATTTATATGTATATTGTTTAGATCCCTGGCCATGACCTTGTTCTTTCTTTTGTGATGAATTCCTCAGTCTTGGCATTCTGTCTAGGTTTCTGTTTTCTTCTCTATGTTAGGAAAGCCTGTTATGTTTCCTGCTCTTGAGCATAATGGCTTTTGAAGAAGAGGTCATCTAATGTCCAGGGCCTGTCGCTTCAGGAAGTGTCTCTGGTGTCTGCTGTGTGCACTTTGCCACTGTGTTATGGCTGCTCTATCCCTCAGATCAGTACTCTAAAGAGTTTCTCCTTGCCTACAGTGAGTAGTGTATGGACTTTGGCCAGTGTCTACTTGTTTAAAAAGGTACCATTTCTACTAGAGCTGGCGCTTTGCAGAAGTCTGTGGTCAGTAGACATGATGCCTGTGGGGGTTTGTGCTAGTCTTCTGGGGGAAGAGCCTGCTGTGCTAGTTCTCAGGCACACTGGCCTGAGAGAAGCAATACCAGTAGAGCGTAGAGGAGCAGGGTTGATGTAAGCAATTAAGCAGCCTGTGTTGACACTCTTCTATTTACTGAAATCAGTTTATGCTGAAGGCCAGTGGAGGGAAGTGGCACCAGTCAGTTCTTTTGTCCTCTGAGAGGGGAGTTCCTGCTCATTGATGTCAGTTAAGCACTCCCAGAGGAGCAAATAAACTCCCTTAATGCACCCTAAGTGTTTTTTAGATCATTGTTTTTTCACTCTCTGTGTCTGGGTTGCTTGCCTTCCTGTTGCAGTGCAGTGTGAACTTTATAGGCTCTTCCCCAGTCAGGCTAGCTAAGTTTTAAAATTCTAATCTTAGGGACCTGGTGTGCTGGGGACCTGTGCTGGTCTGGGGGTGGTGCAGGTTTGACCCAGAAGGGCAGTTCTTACCAGAACTCAAGAGTGTGCAGTTTGGAGCAGAGCACACTAAGCAGCCAGTGTCTGGTTTTGCTGTCCTCAGCAGGTGTCTTTGTGATTATTCTTATGGGTAGGGAACAGAAATTTTGCTCACCAGCTCCTTTGTCCCCAAGGAGGCAATGATATCTCTCTCAGATGTGCTCCAGAAATGGGGATCCATCTCTCCCAGTGAATCTCAGGAGATCCTCAGATCATGCCATCTGAATCTGGTTTATCTTCCTGCCTTCTGTAGGAGAACTGCAGCACCCTCAGGGTTCTCTGTCAGCCATGCCAGGTACCTCTAAAACTCCAGTCTTTTGAGCCCTGCTAGTTGAAAAAAAAAAAAAAAACCTCATGAAAATCATCCCCTCATTTTCTCAGTTAATGAGTTTGGGAACTGTTTCGTTGTGTGATCCCCGCTGTGTTCCTCTCTCTCTCACCTCCTTCTGCAACCTGGGCTCCTTCCCCTCTGCAGCACCCATGATCCATTTCTCCTGCAAACCAGGTCTCTGCATCTCCTACTTTCCATGACGCAGCCTCCTCTCCCTCTACTTGTGCAGTTTGTTTTGTCAGTCCTCAGATTTATTTCTTGGGTATTCAGAATGAATTGATATTTATCTAGCTGTGTTTGAGGAATGTAGCAAGCCTATGGTCCTCCAACTCTACCATCTTAGCTCCTTTTTTGTATTATTTTTACTTTTGAACCATGGTAATGTTTTTATATATTTAAAATTTTGAAAATCAGCAACAACAGGGAAAAGCAAAAAGTAATTACAAACAGAAAGAAGTGAAACTAGATACATAACAACTTGATAACAAACATGCAGAAGAAAAACAATCCAAGTAACTGTTGAGCACATTACTCTGATTATTTACCCTTAGTGGAATATAAGGACAGAAATAAATAAAAATTTGAACCTAATTTTGTTAGTAGTGTGGAGTAGCCTATTTGAAATTGTTTTTGGTATATTTTAAGAGTGAGCATATGAATAAATATATCAATGTTGTTGTAAAACAGTGGTCTTGGGAGAAGAAAGATAAAAATGGAATGCAAAAAGAGGAGCAACTTGTGATATTATATTAGAACAGAATTATCAGAAGATGATAAAGAAGTTCCTACCTTTTCACTGAAAAGGCCTAGAAGCAGTGAAATCCCAATAGTAATAGCATAACTAGCACATAGATCTTGAGCACTAAATACTGTTCCTCACTTAAAGGAACCAAAATTCTCTAAGTATCTGGAGTGAGAAAACTATGAATACCTATCACAAAGACACAAGAACCATTTTGTATGGGCTCCCACTGGCTCAATGTGGGATAATTCGAACATCAAATAATAATAATAATAATAATAATAATAATAATAATAATAATAAAACTTGTGAATTACAGCATGTTCAGTAAAAAACTAACCTATAATTTCACAACAATACCAGGGTATCGAGAAAGGTCATCTTTAAGAGGAATCCCAACTAACACTTGTAGAAGGAATTTAGAAAATCATATTTTGCAGCTACCATTATAATAATGACTATAGCTAATGATCATCATTGATTGCTAAAACTATATGGTGAAAAATATTGGGGAATGAAATATTTATACAGTTTGAAAAGGTAACCCATAGATTAATTTGAAAGAGAGAAAGTACCTTTAAAATAGAGGAATCTGGTACATTCCTTTAACCAAAAGATGAAACTTAATATTATTAGTTGTGGAGTAACTTGACATTGTGTACTTCCTGAATGAATGCAGTGGGGCGCATCATCACCTGTATTATATTTCTACCAAAAATGTTTAGCCTGGATCTAATAATCAGGAACACTAAACAAAAACAACCTAAATGGCATTCTTTAAAAAATGCATCTGGATATTTTAGAAATGTCAGTGTCATATATACCCAACACAGGCTTGAAAAATTCAATGTACTGATCCTAATTGGATTCTGGGTGGAAAAATATGTATATAAAGGATATATTATTGGGACAGTAGGTGAAATCTGACTATGGACTATATATTAGATAAATTTTGGGGGGTGTGATAATATTTGTATTCTAGTCAGTATGAAAATATTCTTGTTTTTAGGAGAAACATGCTAATGAAATATTTAGGAGTGAAATGTAATGGTATCTGTAACTTATTCTCAAATGAATAAGCAAAAAATAGTGTAAATGAATGGAAAGGAAAACACACACACACACACACACACACACACACACACACACACACACCAGAACACATTATCAGAAAATTTTAGAATTGGGGATAAATAAAGCAACCTTTAAAGTTGTGAGCGGGGTCGCCTGCCTGGGTGGCTCAGTGGTTAAGACTCCGCCTACAGCTCAGGTCATGATCCCGGTGTCCCAGGATCGAGCCCGGCATCGGGCTGCCTGCTTGGTGGGAAGCCTGCTTCTCCCTCTCTCACTCCCGCTGCTTGTGTTCCCTTTCTGTCTGTATTTCTCTCTGTCAAATAAATAAAATCTTTTTTAAAAAAAAAGTTGTGAGAGGAATGTCTCAAAGGGAAAGTAGTCATGGGGTATTGAACTAATAAATTACATAATATAATGAATTATGAGAAAAATGGTATTCAGATGGTCTTTATAATTCTGGAAGAGAGAGAGAATTACCAGTAGTGACATAGAAAACTAAGAAAATGAAAAAAACGAGGCAGTTACTGAGTCCAGAAAGAACTAAAAACTTTATGAGAAAAAATATATAAAATTCTAGTATCTCCTTGACTCAACAGGTCATGCTTTATATGGTCATAATAAGGTAAACACTGAATATTAACTTAAACAACACTTGGCTATAACCAGTTGTATTAGAAGAGTGTGAAGCAGTGGTAATATGGGATAGTATAGGAGTGCTGAATTTCGTAATACATGTATGTGTGCATATATGTATGTGTAAATACCAGAAGAAATAGCTGTGAATTTGGGGATAGGAGAGAGATAGGCATGAAGGAGGAGACAGAAGACCTTTTTGTTATAAGCTTTTTAATCTTACTTTTTAAGATATGTGTATTTGTGCTTTAATACAAATAAAAATAATTTAAAATGTATTTTATACATTTTTACTACAGGATAATTATTTCTGATTTGTATCATTGGTGTTTCCACAAAAATAATTTCATTTTTTCTAGAAGCTTTTGATGAAGTTTTCACTGAGGATTTTGTTTTTGACAATGGTAAATAGAAAAATAAAAAACATGTAATCCAAAGAGAGTTTTGTGCTAGTGAAGTGATCCACACATACCAAGATTGAGAACTATGTTCTTCACAATACAGAAGAATTTAAATAGCTGAGAAAAATAGTTCTTTTTTAAACTGCCTACCTAGCAATGAAAGAGGAGTCTTAAATTAACCACTCAGATGTAGGAACAAATTTTACTTGTTTTGCTTAAGGGCATATTTGTAAAGGTCCTATAACTGTACCACTAAAAGTGACAAAACTCCTTTTGTCTCCTGCCATGTTTAACAGTCAAGAGGCAAATTAACCATAGATGAGCTTGGGATCTACCAGATCTGCAATGTTAAGTTTAATATCCATTGTTAACAAAAATAGCTGCTGGAAGACAGAAGCTTTTCATGGACATATCTTTTTTTTTTTAATTTTAAAGCATACATAAGGATTTCAGGGTATTATTTTTAAGTCCGTGTAGTAAAAGTGCTTTTGAGTAAATACTTACCAATTACAGTCACCTTTAAAATTTTTCACCTTCCTTTTCTGCCCTTCAAAATTAAAAATAAAACGTTTTAATTTTATTTCCTTTAAGTGAAATGGTTTACAGTATATAGGATTTCATAGCTTTTTGTTCATTCACTGGACTAATACCTTAACAGTGAAGAAAGCATTCCTACCTCAATTTTTCCCACTTGTACTATGAATGAGGAATTGGGAGAGGTATTTTAATGAATGCAAATCCTTCAAAATCGTTAGAAATCATTATGTATTTTTAGTTATTATGCTAGTTTTAATACCCTTTTCTATGTTTCTCTTGCTTTTGCTTTTTAGGGTAAGATAGCTGAACGTGGTACCCACCATGGTTTACTTGCAAATCCTGGAAGTATCTATTCAGAAATGTGGCATACACAGAGTAGCCGTGTGCAGAACCATAATAACCCCACATGGGATGCAAAGAAAGAAAATATGTCCAAAGAGGAGGAAAGGAAGAAACTACAAGAAGAAATTGTCAACAGTGTGAAAGGCTGTGGAAACTGTTCCTGTTAAGTTGCACGAGACATTTTTTTTGACACATTTGCACTGAAGCAGAATTGTTTTATTTAAAAAAATCATACATTTCCATTTTCTGTAATCTTTTTAAAATAAGATTTATTTGAAACAGAATTTGAGTTTTACATCACAATATTTAATGTGATGTCTGTATTTAGCCCCAAATTATTTTCTTGTTACTGCCTTAGTTGTGCCCAAAGCATAGTTTTTGTTACTATTTTGCTTTGCCCCATTTCCATTTTGGGGTCCTGATAGCCATTTGATATCCATAATCAGATGAACTACATTGAATTCCAAATTTTAATAGCTTTTTAAATCTCCTTTATGATGACAGTTTGGATAGAAAGTATCCTTTTTTTTTCCTTTTTAAAAGAGGACAGTGTAGGTTCATTGTTTCTCCTCCCTTCCCACTGACACATTTCAATGATAGATACCTACACTTTCTTTTTTAAAAGTCTTTGCCACTGTTATTTTGGAGGAAAAACCTTAATTCTCATGTAGTTCTTCATCAATAACCAGCATCTCCAGTGATAGTAATTTTATTTTTTCATCAGAATGAGTTATTGCTCTTGGTTGGGACCAAAATTTATTGCCTTTCTCTTAAAACACTTAAAACCCTGATTTAATTTGACAGTTGTCATTCTGGAAATGATCTAAAACGCTTAGTAAGTTAATTGCCCTTCTATTTCCATCTTAACTATAGTGCTTTTGCTGTCTGAAGTTATGTAAAGAAACAACTAAATGGGATGTATGCGTGCACATATATGTGTGTGTACACATGCTCACACTTGTATGTATATAAAGCAGCAACCACTTAAAAATTATTAATGACCTTGAGGTAAATAGGAGAAGATTATGTATATGTACTCTAGATGATTGGGACTTCAATCAGTGACACGCCAGAATTTATTACAAGATCTTCCCTTTTTCAGTAATTTAATGAGTTCCTTTAAATGTGACATAACAAGGAAGAGCCCAAACAAAATGATCAAGTTTTACTTATTAATAAAATGTTTGTATAAGTTCACTTAGAAGCTCCTCTCTTTTCCAATTTGAATAGCTTCTTTTTCCTTTTTGAAAAAGCTATTTTCTTTTCATATGACTAGAGGTGGTCTCTAGACCATTGGATCATGTGGTCATTTGCCAGTATTTTCAGCTAACAAAAATTCGAATAACCTAAAGAACACAGTTATTGTTAGGGCCATTAAGTAAGTCTTAAATATTTTCTCTTACCTTCATCATATTAAGATGGTTCCATACAGTGAAGTAATAGACAAAATAAAAGCTTTCTAGGGTAATTTACTCAGAAGAAAACGTCAAGAAAAGGTACATTTATTATAACATAATTTTACATTACAGTATTAAGTATTCACATAAAAGGGTATAAAGTATAAATTTTTAAATCAGTGTTGAAGCATAATTTTTAGTGGATTGGGATGAATAAGCTACAGTTTTAGAATATGGGCTCTGAAAATGGAGCAAGATGATAGGGTTTTATTTCTTATATCCCTATATTTTAAAAATTGCATATTTCCTTCCTAAGGGAATCCCAGTTTATGAAAATTAAATTGAAATGAGTAATTTGGGATCAGAAAAACTGATGCTTTCCTTATTTTAACATAGAAATATCTTGGTGAATGGATAGGTTCATTTGGAAGTTTTTTCAGCAGTTCAAGTCTGAGGATCAGCTGTGAGAATCAGAAAGAGGCCTAGGCATTTGGACAAACTCGAAGTACGCATTTATTTTTCCTTTTCCTCTACAGGGATGTGCACCTTTTATATACCTTAAGATAAATATTGTACCTTTTCCCTTAGATGTTGACAAAGATCTGTTTGTACAAATGGCTACTATAAAAAATGTATTTTAAGGGGCACCTCCATGGCTCAGTCTATTAAGCGTTCAACTCTTGATTCCAGGTCAAGAGTTCAAGCCCTGCATTGGACTGTGAGCTGGGCATGGAACCTGCTTAAGATTTTCTCTCTCCCTCTCCCCCCCCCATATATTTAGGTGATAGATTAGATAGATAGATAGATAATAGATAATTAGATAGATAGATAGATAGATAGATAGATAGATAGATAGATAGATAGATAGATATAGATGATAGATGATTGATAAATAATTTTGCTTTAAGGCTATTTAAAGATTATATGAATTCTTGTTTCTGGGTCACTTTGTCCATGTTGTCATCTTGCTGTTATCCTTCCTAATTGCTGAATGTGCCAATGAATAGCAGCTTTTGTCAGTGTATATTCATAATTCATATATACCTTCTACCTTTATCGTGGGATATTCTGTTGTAGATTAATAGTTGAAAGCTTTTAAATATATTTGCATTGGCAGGTTTCTTAAATTATAAAAAGTCCCTTCCCCCTGCTTTGAGTGTATAGATTTTGAATGTAAAGTGTATAGTAAATGACAATATTAAGTCAAATAAGCTGGTTAAAACTAATTAGTTAAGACAAAAATGATCCAGCAAGGGAGGTTCTTTACCAGTTTTATTGTTATAGCAATTTGTATAGATAATCATTGCTAAATAAACAGCATGTCTTTGTGACTAGAAATGGGTGGCCCATTGAAGCAACACTTTTCTGCAATGCATAGGCAGAACTGATATTTTGTCATTCACACATTCAGAGTAAGTATGAATAATTAATAGATACTCTGGGGGGTTGGCCTTAGAGCCTTATGCAGAAGGTGAAAACTTGGAATTGTCTCAGAGAGAAAGTAATTATTTGCAGAGTTCATAATATGGGTAAGATGGTAGTAAATTACAGTGCTTTTACTTAACATTAAGCTGTCATATTTTTGATGACCAATCAGTGAAAGGCAACTTTCCATTGCCCCAAGTTTTTCAGTTCTAATGGTTAGGAAGGAAACCTTTGGGGTAGAGAAATTTTTTGACTGCAAAGCATGCAAAACTATTATTTTGATTAAGTAGAATTAGAATTAATTGTTATAATTAAAAACAAGTTGGAACAGTTTGGGCTTAAAACAGCAGTGGATTATTTTCATATATCCTGTTCTCACACAGCTGCAGAACAATGTTTTCCACTGATTACTTTCTATTCAATTTCTGCTTCATAAAAACCATAGGGTTTTTAGAAGGAATATAGAGGCCTTTAATGTAATTTCCTCATTCGGAAACTGAATTTCAGAAGAAATCACTGATCTTGCCAGAGACCAAGTTGGAATTAAAACCCTGACTCTTAACACCTACTCCATTTCTCTTTTTGCTGGACATTTCCACTCAGAAGCTAAGTTAAAAATATATTGATGGGGCACCTGGGTAGCTCAGTTGGTTAAGCCACTGCCTTCAGCTCAGGTCATGATCCTGGAGTCCCAGGATCGAGTCCTGCATTGGGCTCCCAGCTCCGCAGGGAGTTTGCGTCTCCCTCTGACCTGCCTCAAGTTTTCTCTCTCTCTCTCTTTCTCTCAAATACATAAAATCTTTTTAAAAATGTTATAAAAAGTACATTGAAGGCTGAGACTTCCAGAATGTTGAAGTGAGGAGCTCAGTAGACCTTCTCTTCAGCAAAACAACTTAACTGTTTGAAATTATTTTTTAAAAACAATAATTTTTAAATCTCTAGAAATTGTGCAAAGGGCATATAGCAATTGGAAAAACATTGATTCAAGAAAACCTATTAAACATCAGTAAGAATAGCAAGAGTCTGGCATTTGAAGGATTATCTGCATATCCTCTACCATATCAAATCTGTTACAGAAGCTTGACCCTGGGTACTCTATTTACCCAGGTGTGGTGAAGATGTTGGGAGGAGGTAGGGTTCCTCCCCCCAGCTCCCATCCAGGGCTGTGGCTTCACCCTGACAGGGGTAACTGCCTGCATTTTTTAGCCCCAACTCTGTGTTGCAGAAATTTATTCCACACAGGCACAGCAAAGCCAACTGATGATACCTTCCACCACCCAGCCTCCATTATTTGATTGGAAGCAAACTATTCTCTTTGCAGGCTGAGAATACTGAGACCCTGATTTTTTCCACCCTAGCTTACTCAAAGTTTCTATGTTTCACTCAAGGAGAGGAAAACAGAATATCAGGGACTGACACTATGTCCTAGAACCCACTGATGGAGTGGTCTTTTCACCCTGGTCCTCTTGCTCCCACCACCTCCCCCACCCAGCTTCGGTTCAGTGGTGTACAGGTTCTTTCTAAGTGGGAAAGTGTGCAATGAGGACAAAAAACTGCACCTTTCTGCCTGGGGGACTGACTTCATTTGAAACAGCATGGAGAACTCTGTCCCTAAGACATTGTCAGAAACAATGGAGATCTTGGTGGAGAGCAATTAGGAGGAGCTGGTGCAACTGAATCAGCAGAGCAGCCAGAATTTTAGTAAAGAGAAACCAAGAGGGAACCAAAAAGAGCCCTCCTGGGAACACAGTCAACTCTGGGGATTGAAAAGACTGTGGGCATGTGCTAGGCTGCACCTACTCAGGACAACTGAAGCAGAACGTGGGACAGACTTAAAAGCATTTCCCAGTACATGCAGACCCATCAACACAGAGCAAATGCTTTGCTGGCACAAGGAACTGGACCAAACACTGAACAATAAATTGTTCTCATCTAGAGGTAACCATTAAGGAACACAGGCTTAAAAATAAGATCACACACCTCCTTGGCAATTTGGAAGACTATGTATATGTCTAAAACCCTGCCCTCCCAGAAAGGAGAAGGATCCTCCCAGTTACTAGTCCCTGGCTGAACATGGGTCAAAAGAAAACTCCCTGACATAGCAGCCTCCAAGTACATACACACCCAATGGTAAAGGGTAAAAATCTTGCCCATAAGTGCATTATGCCCACCCAGAGATAACCCTTAGGTGGCTAGACTAAGAGATAGTATCAGGCTGCACACTGCAGGGGAAAGAAACCAAGCAAATGCTGATTCCTCATTATCCAAAGTTGCTATATGATACTATAATAAAATGACTGCTTTATAATGAAAGATTACAAGAAATGCAAAGGAACAGGAACGTGTCATGCATACACAGGAAAAACAGACAGTAAATACTGCTTTAAGGGGCCCAGATGGTAGGTATAGCATCTAAAGATTATCAATAAAGAAATTAAAATTACCTTAAAAGAACCAAATGGAAATTCTGAAGTTAAGAAGGACAGTAACTGAAATGATAAATTTACTAGAGGAACACAACAGTATATTTGAGCTAACCAAAAAATCTACAAACTTGAAGATATATCAGTAGAGATTATGCAGTCTGAAGATCAGATATAAAAATGAAAAATGTCTTCAAGAGAAATGTGGGGCACCATTAAAAATAACAACGTATTCAAAATGTAAGTAGCAGAGGAGAAGAAAGGAGCAGAAAAAAATATTCAAGAGATGAATAGAAACATCTAAATTTGATGAAAAATATTACACACCCAAAAAGCTCAACAAACACCAATTAGGAAAAACACAGATGTTCAAAGCTAAAGGTGAAAATTATAAAAGCAGTTAGAGATAAATGTCTCCCACATACAGGGAGACCCCAATATGATTAACAGGTGAGGTTTCTCATAAACAGTGAAAGCCAGAAGACAAAGGGGTTGCATATTCAAATTACTGAAATTAAAAATCAAGGGACGCCTGGGTGGCTCAGTCTGTTAAGTGTCTGCCTTTGGTTCAGGTCATGATCCCAGAGTTTTGGGATCGGGTCCCACATCTGGCTCCCTGCTCAGGGAGCCTACCACTCCCCCTGCTTGTGCTTATGTGTGCTCTCTCTCTGACAAATAAAACCTTTAAAAATTTTTTAAATAACCATCACTCAAAAATATATCCAAAACTGCATTCAAAACTGAAGGTGAAATAAAAATGTTATCATATGCTTTGCTATAAATCTGTATTACAAGAAATACAAAGGAAATTATTCAGGCAAAAAGTGGGTGACACCAGAAGATGTTAATTCAAATACACACACACACACCCCAGAGCACTGACGTTGATACATCCAAGTCACTGATGTAGATACTTAGCAAAAAACAGTATAATTGCATGCTTCTTTTCTTAGGAAAATTTGTTTTTCCACTGGAAAATAATGTTCAGTGAGATCCCACCAGTTGCACAATCTACTTCTGACATTAAGCAGCTGCTTCTTATAGTTTGGTCTTTCGTAAGTGGACCCATAAATGCTTTCTTATCCTCCACAGTCTGGATTCAGCCATGGCCAACCTTGGAGGTGGAGTCAATGAACTTAAGGTCAATCTCCAGAGCCTGCCATTTGATCACATCAGCAACAACTTGTGGAGAGTAAACACTTGCTTCTTGGTTCTCATCACACAGCCTTTCTGCATGACAAAGTCACTGGTCACTTCATCATAGTGGACAAAGCCAGCTTGGAAGGTTGTTGCTTTTGTCATACAGATCATAAACAGTGGAAACATTGTTCTTGATCAGTTTGCCATCTTTGATGAGGAAGCCCTGACCAATCTTATACATCTTCTTGTTGATCTTAGTGCATTGATAGTAGCCCTTCTTCCCAGCCCATGCCATGGAGAAGGCCACTTGGGCAGGATGCCATGCCCCAATACAGCCCACCTTGCACAATCCCTGGTGGGTCTTGCAGGGTAGCTTCTTGATGTGCCAGTGGCTGGTGACACTAGTGACATCTATCATCTTGTCCCACCCAAACCCTTTGTTCACAAGCAATTGCTGTTTCAGGTTCTCACAGGCCTGGTCCAGCTTCTCAACCGCTGTGCATCTATTTCCCTGGATCTCTATGAGGTGGGCTTTCTTCTGGCATAGAGGAATCAGGGGCATCTGGATGTGGGTGATGACACTGATGATTTGGCAGTACTTCATGTTGAAGGCCTTCTCTAGCTGCTGCTTGCCATCATCATCCTGTCACTTGCAGTATTTAGTCGAAGGCCTTCTTAGATTTATGCCAGTTCTTATAGAAGTGCCTTTTTACTCATCATGGATATGTTCAGCAAAAATGATTTAAAAATACAGAAACCTTGAGCGGTTTCTTCATAGCCCATGATGCCTACAATCCCCATGAATGGTGCCTCCACAGTGGTCACATCCTCCACAATTTCCTTCTTTTTCACCTTGGATCATGGCCTATTGACTCCTCACACAATGTGAGTCATGCCAGCCTTGTAGATGAAGAAAGCTGTGAGGTGGATAGGCTTGGAAGGGTCATCCTTGGGGAAGCTCTCCACTTTCCATGGTGCCAGTCACTGCATTTCTGGAGTAAGAAGCCAGGGACCCATGCCTGGGAACAGAGAATTTCCTATGAGACATTCTCCCACCAGATGTTGCCAGTAGAGCAAGAACATTTTAAAACTGCACTTAAGTTGACTTAGAAAACAACCACATGAAGTATGGTGTGTTCTGATGGGAGTGGGAACAACTCAAGACAATCCAAGTGTCTTGGATTAATGAAAGTAATTATTGGAAATGAAAGCAGATCATATCCAGAATCCACAAGAACAAATGAGAGCCAAAATGGTGTATGTGATGATTAATATAACAAACTATGAATACACACCTTAGATGTTTTGAAACTATGAACTAATAGTTTTACCTATGTATTGTTGACTTTGATATTATACACACATAAAAATGTAACATGTAAATGTAATACATATAACAACAGTACAAAAGGTGGTATGGAAAGCAGCTATATAGGAGTAAAGGCTATATACTTCATTAGAACTAATCAGTAGAAATGTGAAGTAAATTCTGAGAAGTTAGGATGTATATTGTAAGCCCTAGAATAACCACTAAGAAAGTAACTATAAGAAATATACTCAAAATATTAAAGGGATCAAAACTGGAACTTATCCACTTAATACAAGAAGGCAGTAAAGTAGGAATAGAAAAAAAAACATAAGACATATTAAAGATTAGAAAATATAACAATATTAAATATGAATTAAGTCAAAAGGCAGAGATTGTCAGATTGACTTACAAAATCAAGATCCAACTTGATCCAACAGGGATCCTGTCTATAGGAGAAGCACTTCATATTCAAAGATACAAATAGGTTGAAAATAAAGAATGGGAAGGGTTCCTGGGTGGCTCAGTTGGTCAGTGTCTAACTCTTGGTTTTGGCTCAAGTCATGATTCATAGATTGTGAGATTGAGCCCTGTATCAGGGTCCATGTTCAGTGGGGAGTCTGCTTGAAGACTCTCATCCTTTGCCCCTTCCCTCGCTCTCTTTCTCAAATAAATAAATCTTTTTTTAAAAGGATGATATGAATATATGTGTGTGTATGTATGTGTGTGTGTATGTGTGTGTGTATATCTGCAAGAAAGAACCATAAGAGCTGAAGTACCTATACTAATATCAGACAAAATAAACTTTAAAACAAATAAATGCTACTAGAGATAAAAAGGGATATTCCATAATGATTAGAAATTCAATCTATCAGGAAGATACAACAATTTTAAACATATATACATCTAAGAACCTATCTTAATACATGAAACAAAAGCTGACAGATTGAAGGGAGAAATGGACAATTCAACAATAATAGTGGAAAATTTCAAAGTCTCTTTCAATAATGGATAAAACTAGGCAGAAGATCAAGGAAATAGGAGACTTAAACAGAATACACATTCTGCCCACTGCACCTGGAACATTCTTCTGGATAGACCAAATGCTAGGCCCAAAAACACGTGTCAATAAATTTTAAAAGATTGAAATCATACAAAACGTGTTCTCTGGCCATAATAAAAATATTAGAAGTCAGTAATAGAAGAGGGAAACACAAGGACTTCAGAAGGAAATTGACTCACTTTCAATATGGATCAAAGAAGAAATCACATGGGGAAACTAGAAAATATTTGGAGATGAATGAAAATAGAAAAACAAATGAATGGGATGCAGCTAAAGCTGTCATTCAAGGGAATTTTATAACGATAAATGTTTATATTTCAAGAGAAGGAATATCTCAAATCAGTAACCTAAACTTCTGCTTTAGGAAACTAAAAAAGAAGAGCAAACTGAGCCAAAAGCTAGCAGAAAGAAACTTTAGGGCATAAATCAGTGAAATAGAGAATACAAAATCAGTTAAAAAAAAAAAAGCCACAAGTTGGTTCTTTGGAAAGATTGGCAAAATTAAATTTTTTAAACTAGACTGACCAAATAGTGAAAAATTAAATTAGTAAAAAAAAAAAAAAAAGAATGGGGTACCTAGGTGGCTCAGTTGGTTGAGCAATTGCCTTCGGCTCAGGTCATGATCCTGGAGACCCGGGATCGAGCCCCACATCGGCTCCCTGCTCAGCGGGAAGCCTGCTTCTCCCTCTCTCACTCCCCCTGCTTGTGTTCCCTCTCTGGCTGTGTTTCTCTCTGTCAAATAAATAAATAAAATCTTTAAAAAAAAAAAAAGAATGAAAGGCTACAACTGCCTATTTTACTGGTAAAAACAAACTGAAAGGTTATGAACAGGGAGGGGAGGTAAAGATGGTGGACGAGGAGAGGACCTCGTTTCAATTGGTCCCTTGAATTTAACTACATAACTATCAAATCATTCTGAACACCCATGAATTCAACCAGAGATGAAAGTAAAGAACCTCTGGAACTCTACAAGTAGAAAAGTGACTACTTTTTGCAAGGTAGGACATGCGAAGAAGTGACTCTGAGGGGATATATTGGAGGATAAATGGTGGGGGGAGGAGGTGGTGCACCATGGTAAGGCAGCTGCTCTCCATGCCAGAACCTTATAAAGTGCAGGAGTTCAGGACCCTCCTCCTTCCCCTGGGAGGATAGGTGTGGGTGTGCCCCAAAGGAGTCTGCAGAGTTTGGCACATGCAAAAGTGAAGACCATTTATTCCTGAGGGTTTACTAAAGAGAGGGGACTGAGATCTTTCACTCTGGGCCTGGAGATCAGGCACGGCCATTTTTATTTTGATCTACTAAAGAGGCACAGAAAACCTTCAGGGAACAGAAACCACACAGAGCAACGAAAAACAGCTTACACAGAGTCCAGCCCCCTGGCAAGGGGTGGTGCTACTCTGCCCAGGCCAAGACACCTGAGAATCAGTGCAGCAGGCCCCTCCCTCAGAAGACCAACAAGGAGAACAGGTGAACAGCAAGTTTACAGACCACACAGGACTGTAAAACTCCAGTGCTAGGGAAAAATAGTATATAGAATTTGAGGTGTATTTTTTTTCTCATGATTCCCTTATCCTTCAGTTTAAAATTTCCCATTTCTTTTTCTTTTTTCCCTTTCCAACTAGGTTCTTGTTTTATCAACTCTTTGTTTTTAATTCTTTTTTTAACTTTCATTTTTTACATTTACATTTTATAGATATATTCTTCACTTTTGGCTTCCTTTCAATGTATTCAATTTTCTTTTTGTATATATATATTTCTTTTTGTATATATAATGTTTCACTTTCTTTAATTTTGGGATTTATTGTCTTCTAACACACAGATCAAAATATATTCAGGACCAAGTGGATCACCCTATTTTGTCCACCCTGTATGATTATATTCTCCCTCCCTCACCTCCCCCCCCCTTTTTTTCTGATTTCTGACCTATTTGGATTTGTCTAGTGTATATTTTGCTTGGGTTGTGGTTGACGATTTTGGTAATGCTCACTCCTTCGTCCATTCTTCTCTAGGCAAAATGACTAGAAGGAGGAATTCACAACAAAAGAAAGAACCAGAGGTAATACTCTGACACAGAGCTAATCAATATGAATATAAAATGTCACAACTGGAATTCAGGATAACAATTATTAAGTTACAATCACATAGTGCAAAAATGAGATCTAATCAAGTCCAAATAAAAAATGCTGTAACTGAGATGCAGTATAAATTGAATGCTCTAAGAGCTAGGGTAAATGAGGCAGAAGAGAGAGTCAGTGACATAGAAGGCAAGTTGAATTAAAGTAAGGGAGCTGATGAAAAGAGCAAAAAACAAGTAGGGGACAATGAGGGGAGGCTTTGAGAAATGGGTGATGCCAGAAAAACAAAACCATAACAGAATTGTTGGGATGCCCAAAGGAGAAGAAAGAGAGACAGGGCCAAAAAGTATATTTAAGCAAATCATAGCTGAAAACTTTCCCAATCTGGGGAAGGAAACAGACAGTCATGGCCAAGAGACAGAGAGGACCCCTCCCCCCACCAAAAAAATAGATCAACACCCAAACATGTAATAGTTAAGCTTGCAAATTTCAGAGAAAAAGAGAAAATTCTGAAGGCAGCTCCAAATAATAAGTTCCTAACCTATAGGGATAGGAACATTAGACTGGCATCAGACCTATCCACAGAAAACTGGCAGGCCAGAAAAGGCTGGCATAATATATTTCTGAATATATACTATATACTAAATGAGAAAAACATGCATCCAAGAATACTTTATCTAGCAAATCTGTTATTCAGAATGGAAGGAAAGATAAAGAGCTTCCAGGATAGAAAAACTGAAAGAATATGTGACCACCAAGCCACCCCTGCAAGAAATATTAAAGGGGATTCTGAAGGCACAGAGAGAGCCCAAGAGTAATGTAAACCAGAAAGAAACAGGGGCAATCTACAGGAACAGTGACTTGACAGATAACACAGTGGTACTAAATTCATATTTTTCTAGTTATTCTGCATAATAGTAAATAGGGTACATGCCCCAATAGAAAGACGCAGAATATCAGATTCAATAAAAAAAGACCCATCCATATGCTGTATACAAGAGACTCACATTAGACCTAAGACACCTCCAGACTAAAAGTGAGGGGATGGAGAACCATTTATCATGCTGATGGAATTCAAAAGAAAGCTGAGGTAACAATCCCCATATCAGACAAATCAGAATTTAAACCAAAGGCTATAATAAGAGATGAAGAGGGACACTTTATCATATTTAAAGGATTTGCCCAACAAGAAGATCTAAAAATTATAAATACTTACACTCCTAATTTGGGAGCAGCCAATTATATAAATGAATTAATACCCATATTAAGGGAACACATTGATAATAATACAGTGATAATAGGGGACTTCAACACCCCACATACAGCAATGGACAGATCATCTAAGCAGAAGATCAACAGGGAACCAAGGGCTTTGAATGACACACTGGACCAGATGGACTTCACAGACATTTCCAGAGCATTCCATTTTAAAGCAAAGAATACACATTCTTCTTGAGTGCACACGGAACTTTCTCCAGAATAGGTCATATACTGGATCACAAATCAAGTCTCAGCCAATACCAAAACATTAGGATTATCCCCTGCATATATTCAGACCACAATACTTTGAAACTTGAACACAATCACAAGAGGAAATGTGAAAGGAACTCAAATACTTGGAGGTTAAAGAGCATACTACTAAAGAATGAATGAGTTAAGCAGGAAATTAATGAAGAATTTAAAAACTTCATGGAAATCAATTAAAATGAGAACACAGCTGTTCAAAACCTTTGGGGATACAGCAAAGGTGGTCCTAAGATAGAAGTACATTGTAATACAAACCTCTCAAATAATTAGAAAAATCCGAAATTCACAAGCTAACCTTACACCTAAAGGGTCTATAGAAGGAACAGCAAGTAAAGTCTAAACCAAGCAGGAGAAGAGAAATAAAGATTAGAGCAGAAATCAATGAAATAGAAATGAAAAGCACAGTAGAACAGATCAATGAAACTAGAAGTGGGTTCCTTGAAAGAATAAATAAGATTGATAAACCCATGGCCAGACTTATCCAAAAGAAAAGAGAAGGAATAAAATGATGAATGAAAAAGAGATCACAACCAACACCAAATAAATACAATTCTAAGAACATATTATAACCAACTAAATGCCAAAAACTAGGCAGTCTGGAACAAATGGATGCATTCCTGGAAATTACAAATTACAAAGACTGAAACAGGAAGAAATAGAAAATATGAACAGACCCAAAACCAGCAAGGAAATTGAAACACTAATTAAAAACCACCCCCAAACACAAGAATTCCCAGAGGAATTCTACAAAACGTTTAAAGAAGAAATAATGCCCTCATTCAATAAGGCCAACATTACTGTGATACCCAAACAAAGACCCCATCAAAAAGGAGAATTACAGACCAGCATCACTGATGAACATGGATGCCAAAATTATCATCAAAGTACTAGCCAGTACGATCCAACAGTACATTAAAATGATTATTCACCATGACCAAGTGGGATTTATTGCTGGGCTGCAAGGGTGATTCAATATTTGCAAATTACTAAATGTGATACAGTGCATTAATAAAAGAAAGGACAAGAACCATATAATCTACTCAATTGATGTAGAAAAAGTATTTTATAAAATATAGCATCCTTTCTTAATTAAAACTCCCCACAGTGTAAGGATAGAGGGAACATACCTCAATATCATAAAAGCCATCTATAAAAAGCCCACAGTGAATATGATTCTCAATGGAGAAAAACTTAGAACTTTTCCCTTAAGGTCAGGAATGTGAAGGCTGTGCTGACTGTCACCACTATTGTTCAGCAGAGTACTAGAAGTACTAGTCTCAACAATCAGACAACAAAAAGAAATAAAATGCATTCAAATTGGCAAAGAAGAAGTCAAACTCTCACTCTTTGCAGATGACACAATACTCTATGTGGAAAACCCAAAAGACTCCACCCCAAAATTGCTAGAACTGATATAGCAATTCAGCATCGTAGCAGGATATAAAAATCAATGCACAGAAATCAGTTGCATTTCTATACACTGACAACGAGACAGAGGAAAGAGAAATTAAGGAGTTAATCCCATTTACAGTTGCACCAAAACCCATAAGATACCTAGGAATAAACCTAACCAAGGATGCAAAGTGTTTTTACTCTGAAAACTATAGAACACTTATGAAAGAAATTGAGTAAGACACAAAGGAATGGAAAAGCAGTCCATGCTCATGGATTGGAAGAATAAATGTTGTTAAAATCTCTATGCTACAGGAGCAATCTACATGTTCAATACAATCCCTATCTAAATATCATGACATTTTCCACAGAACTGGAACAAATAATTTTAAAATTTGTATGGAACCAGAAAAGATACCAAATAGCTGAGTAAGGTTGAAAAAGAAAACCAAACCTAGTGGCATCACAATGCCAGAATTCAAGGTATATTACAAAGCTATAATCATCAAGGCATTGTAGTATGTGCACAATAACAGACACATAGATCAATGGAACAGAATAGAGAACCCAGAAATGGACATTCAACTCTATGGACAACTAATCTTTGACAAAGCAGGAAAGAAAATACAATGGAAAAATACTGTCTCTTCAATAAATTGTGCTGGGAAATTTGAATAGCCACATGTAGAAGAATGAAATTTGAAAAGCCACATGTAGAAGAAAGACCCATCAGAAGTCATTTTCTTACACCATACACAAAGATAAACTCAAAATGGATGACAGACCTCAACGTGAGACAGGAATCCATCAAAATCCTAAAAGAGAACACAAGCAGCAACCACTTTGACATTGGCCACAGCAACTTCTTGGTAGATACCTTTCCAAAGGCAAGGGAAACAAAGCCAAAAGTGAACTATTGGGATTTCAAGATAAAAAGCTTCTGCACAGCAAAAGAAACAGTTTACAAAACTAAATGACAACCTGTGGAATGGGAGAAGATAACTTCAAATGACATAACAGATAAAGGGCTGGTATCCAAGATCTATAAAGAACTTCTCAAACTCAATACCCAAAAAACAAATAATCCAGTCAAGAAGTGGGCTGAAGACATGAACAGACACTTCTCCAAAGAAGTCATACAAATGGTTAACAGACACATGACAAAAGGTTCAATATCACTAGTCATCAGGGAAATGCAAATCAAAACCACGATGAGATACCACATTACACCAGGCAGAATGGCTAAAATTAACAATGCTGGGAACAACAAGTGTTGGTGAGGATGTGGAAAAAGGAGAACCCTCTTACACTGTTGGTGGGAATGCAAGCTTTTACAGCCACTCTGGAAAACAGTACGGAGGTTCTTCAATGTGTTAAAAAAAATAGAGCTACCCTATAATCCAGCAATTCAACTACTGGGTATTTACCTCAAAGATAGAATTAGGGGAACCTGCACCCCAATGTTTATAACAGCAATGTCCACAATAGCCAGACTGTGGAAGGAGCCTAGATGTCTTTCAACAGATGAATGAATAAAGAAGATGTAGCTCATTTATAAAATGGAAAATACTCAGCCATCCCAAAGGATGAAAACCTACCTTTTGCATTGACATGTATGGGACTGGAGGGTATTATGCTAAGTGAATTAAGTCAAGCAGAGAAAGACAATTATCATATGGTTTCACTCATATGTGGAACATAAGGAATAGTATGGAAGACCACAGGGGATGGTCAGGAAAACTGAAAGGGAAGAAATCAGAGTGGGAGACAAACCATATGAAACTCATGACTCCAGGAAACAAACTGAAGGTTATAGAAGGGAGGGTAGCGGGGGGATGTGTAACTGGATGATGGGTATGAAGAGGGCATGTGTTGTGATGTGCACTGGGTATTATACACGCGTAATGAATCATTGAACACTACATGAAGAACTAGTGATATGTTGGTTAATTGAGCATAATAATAAATATACATAAATAAGTAAATAAATAATAAATTAAAAATTTTTAAAAAGTAAAAAGACAGAGTGAGATAAAATATTTTCCAATAATATATATGATGAGAAACTGTATCCCGAATATATAAATACAATTATAATTTAATAACAAAAAAACAAATAACCCAAATATAAATGGACAGAAGATCTGAACAGAAAATTTCCAGAGAAGATGTACAAATATCCAATAAGCACATGAAAAGTTGCTCAACATCATTTTCCATTAGGGAAGTGCAAATCAAAACTAGAGGGAGATGCCACTTCACACTCACTGGATGGGTATAATAACACAAAATAATATTGGTGGCAAGGATGTAGAGAAATTTGAACTTTTCTACATTGCTGGTAGGAATGTAAAATGGTACAGTTATTTGGAAAACAGTCTGATGGTTCCTCAAAGTACCACTCCTAGATATTAACATCATTCATTACAACCCAAATATGTAAACAACCTAAATGCCCAACAACTGATAAATGGATAAATAAATATTTATTGGATATATCATAGAATACTACATGGCAATAAAAATGAAGAATGAAGTATTAATCCATCTTATATATGTGTTACATATGGATCCCATATATTGTATGCTTTCACTTTAGAACATGATAATCTATAGAGACAGAAGGTAGATTAATGGCTGCCTAGGGATAGGATTGTGTTGTGGAGAAATGGGAAGTTACTATTAATGGGTACAAGGTTAAGAATATTGACTATAGCCTGTGTTGTCATGTGGCTCATGACACAAGATGTCTTTTGTACATATGCTGTGTTAGCCTTAAAAAATAAAAACACCCATTGTTCTATTAGCAAAATATGGGTTTATTCAGGAATAACAGAGAATTCCAATCTAGGGAAAGCAAGCTATGACAAAACCTTAGGCAAGTCCACCAAACAAAAGAGATGAATGCTCTTTTATAGAGGAAAGTGAGAATTTGGGAATGCTGTATATAAACAAAAAGTTTATTGGTGTAAATTGGGAGTTCTAAGTATAGTGACTTAGATGTTGCTCGGGGAGGGGGATGCCTTACTTCCTCTTTCTGGGGTAATAAAGTAGTGTCCATGGCACAAGGTCTCTTCCAGAGTCTCTTCCTGTTGGGTCTGCAATTGACTATGAGTGGTAGAGTGTGATAGCTCCCTATGCCGAAACTCCCAACTCTATTTCCTTTTATTAATTTTCATTTTTCCCCCTTTTGATCAAGATTCTTATTTGAAAGTATCACTGTTCAATAGTCAGGTTCTTTCTATTTAGTCTTTTCCCCCCACAATGCCAGGAAAAACTTTTTATGGCTGTCATGTCTTACATTGGAGGGAAAGTGCATGGTACTTGGAAACCACTTAAAGCCACATTTGAGTAACAAGAAAGATTAGGAGGAAGAAACTCTCAGTCACTTCCCACCTAAAGTCTACATCTTCTCAAGGTCGTAAGTGTGGCAGATCATCTTGATGCACTAACCTATCACTTTACTGGGTACATCTTTTCTACAAAAAGTCAACAAAATACAAAACTTAATTATGCAAAACATAGGTAACATAATAATTCCAAGCTATATATTATGGTTCTAAACCAGGACTCTAGGACTGAAAGTAGCCAACTGAAATATTGATTAACACTTATTACAACTTTGGGGAGAAAGTTTCTCCCTATAAAGGCAAACCTGGAGTAATGCATACTTTCTGAGAGTCTCTATTTTAAAGCAACAATGAAAGCAAAATAGTGAATACTGCAGGAGCACACTGAAAGAATTAACTGAATTTGGGAAGATTCATTACAGGTATATACATGAAGCAATAGCTGATGAACCTTTTGTAAAACAGCAAAACTTCTAAAACGATTTAAAACAGTATTTTTATCTTAAAAGAACTATTTAGAACCATATGTATTGTTGATAATACAGTCTGTAAGGTGGTAAATTCAGAGACCATGAATTTGGATAAGAATCCAAAGTTAGATAAAAAGTTAGATAACAGTTTAGATGAAAGAAAATTTTTGTGAATTCTGAACTTTCCAACTTTTCAGAAAAGATAAGTGAAAATATATTTGCCACAGGGTCATGATGAGGCTGTTTCCAAAAGGCCAAAATCATAGGAGAAGTTTCCCCCTTCTGTAAGAGTTTAGGAAAGGCAGACAAGAGCATTTTCTTTCCATAAAAGAGCTATAAGATGTGACCATGAGAAAAATGTATACAAACCTAGTACAGATATCTTGGGAAAGCTGTCTCATCAGATGTCATCTGCCTCGATTCCTGGAAGTTTTTATTTTCAGTTCACTACATAGTGTGCAGGTTCAGTCAGAGTTTGGTGTTCTTCTTTTTTAGATGTGTCATGTAAATCCAAGAATCTATTCTATGGGGTTTTATGGCACATGGCTTGGTTAGCAGTTCCTGAAGGCCTTTCCAGTGAGGTTGAAGAATCCTTATGGAGATGTCTTTCCCAAAAGACAAAATCTCCAGGTTGCAAGGTGTAATGCTTAATGTCATCATCTCCCAGGAGTGCACTCCACTCCAAAGATTGCAATACCAAAGCATGGTTATTTTTAATAGAAACAATTAAGTCTTTACAGTATTAAAGAATATCTCCCTTATATCAACTGTGGGTCAGAGGAGGCAGGGGCTAAATGCAGTGGACATCCTCTGACTATCTTAAAAGGTTTATGAGTTTATAAATTCCCAATGGGGTGGATCTGAGATTTAGAAGGGCCAGCAATCATACTTTAGGCCAAAGTTTTTGGAGAGTCTCTACAAATTTTGTCAATTAAATTTTAATTGTGCCATAGTAGTGAGTGTGACTAACTCTGAGGTTTGAGGATGGTATGCACAATGAAAGTGTTGTGACATGGGCAAAACACAGAATTGTCAAAGCAGCTGACTGGTAAAATATGTTCCCCAATCACAATAAAGCTCAAGAGGGGTTCCCCAGTTAGAGATAATCATTTCTAACAGAAGAGGCATTGGCCTATCTACAAAAGAAACCTTAGCTCCAGTGAGGAAACATATAAACCATGACTAAAACATTTGAATATCCATGAGATGGAGAAGCTGTGTGAAGTCAATTTTTACAAAAGGTTTCTATGGACTGTGGTTTGTACAGGTGGAACAAGCAAAGTAGGCACCTTTTTCAGGCTTATTAACTTTTGCTCACCAATACTTGTTAATAAATGCTCTCATTTTGTCAGTAGATCAATGGTTTAATGAATATATAGTTGTAAATACTGGGAATTTTAGGATGTACGGTAGGCTGGATTTTTATTTGGTCCAAACCAAAGTTCTCTTTTTATTGAGCTAAAAATTATTAGATTTCCATTTTTTCCCTTCCTGGGGACAATTGTTGGGTATCTCTTGTCAATATCTCTAAAACTTATAATTTGAGAGAACATCCCCTTGGAGAACGACAGGGGTTTGGCTATTGGTATCCTTGAGAGAAATATTTTTTTGTTGGAAATATCAATGAGGTAGATTACTTTGGTCTCCAGGATGTAGAGTCCAGAATGCCCAGGAACCTTAATAACCAGAGCAGCTGACAAGACTATGGCATCAAATAAATGTTTGGATATAGGAACCATTTTTAATACTGTTCCCATTGAAGGTAAGGACATTTCATTCTATAACATTTTATTAGATATGAGCTACCCCCAAGGCACACCAACTATTGGTATAAATGTTTGTACTTTTTCCCTTGGCTAAAGTTAAAGAAGCTTTAGTGAGTGTGTATAATTCAGCTTGTTGGGCTGAAGTAGCCAAACTGTAAGGGTGCCATCTTAATCACTTCAAAAGGAGTTATAATGGCATACCCAATACAATACTTACCATTTTTATTCTTTAAATTAGAGCTATCAGTAAAGCATGCATTGGTTAGAGGAGTTATTTCTAAATTGTCATGGGGAGTCAAAAGTTAACCTGTCAGTATTAAGCAGGTGTGAATAATTTTCTGGATCCAAATCTAGTCCTTGTTTTGAGTTCTGATGCCTTCAGTATATAACCTAAGTCAAGTAAACTGCAGTTGTTCTCTGGAGACTTTATGTCCTTTAAAGCCAAAAGTTAAACAGGTGAATGCTATCTTCCTGTGAAGATGTTTGAGAAGGGAGAGCAGAGAAGCAAATAATCTTCATATTGTAACAAAGTAGAGCCTACAGAAAATTTTATTATCATTTAAATCAGTTTGTAATATTTGCGAAAAGTAAGAAGGACTCTCTGTGAAACCCTGGAGCATTACTGCCCTGGTGTATTTCCATTCTTCCCAAGTGAAAGCAAAAAGGTATGAGCTACCTTTAATCAACTGGAATAATAAAAATGCAATGCATAAGTTGATTACAGTGAAAAATTGGCTTTCAGTGGTAACAGATATCAGTAGTGTATGGGAGTTAGAAACAATGGGGTACCAAGGGATAACATGTTATTTATTGTTCAGAGCTACACAAAACTCTATCCTCAGCCTTGGGTTTTCTTGCAGGTAAAAATGGGGTGTTACGGGGACTAATGCAGACCTTGGCCCTTATAATCTAGTGTGGGCTCAGTGCCTTGAGGGTCTTCTTTACTTATAAGCATTGTTATACTGGAGAGAGATTTTGAGCAATCTTTTTGAATCTTGGAGGTATGCTATCAATTCTGCCAATATCAGAAGGCTATTAAGGATTTTGTCCATTAAGCAAATGGCAGCTTATTTAATAGGTATAAATGATCAGTATCCCCTGATTCAGCTATAGTGCCATCAGAGACAGAGGACAGAAAAGATGGTGAAGGGTCAATTTATTTCCCCTGGTTGGCTGTTTTGGTTACTACTGTCAAATAATAGAATTGTTTCCCTCTTTTGGGAAAGATTCTGGTGTGATAATTTTCTATGAAATTGCCCAATAAAAGCATAGGGGTGAAGGAAATAAGAAGAAAAAAGGGTGAGTATCCCTTAAAGGGCCTAGGCAGAAGGAAATATGTTAAGAGGCAGCAATATGTTAAGGTTTATTGGATACCACTATTTGAACTGTTTCAGTACTCTAAGGCAGGAACTGCTTTGTAGAGTGGGGTTAAGCACCAAGAGTGTAGATCCAGTGTCAATAAGGACAAAGAGAGAGGTTCATTCCCAATCTGGAGAGTGGTTTTTCTGAGCCATTTAAGAAGTAAGATTGGGAAGAACCCCTACAGTTCTTCAGAGCCCCATCATTGTAAATTAGGAACACATTGGAAAGGTTGGTTAGAGGGCTCAAGGTGCCTGAAGCACTTAAATTTCTAACAATCTTTTCATTTTTTCTAAATGTCCTATTTCTTTCCAGTAATACCATAAACTAGAAGGCATATAGTTTTGTTTAGTTTTGTTTGCTGAAGGTAAAATTTGAGAATTTTAATAGTTTTTATTTTAGGTGGCTCATCTAGGATGCAAATAAGCAGGCTCTTTTAACCAAAAGAATAATCCTGATTCAGCCCATTAATGAATATAAAGTTAAATGCTACCCAGGTGGTTTTAACATCTAAAGGAAGAAGGAATACCAGAGTTTTCTTTCTTTTTTTAAAGATTTTATTTATTTATTTGACAGAGATAAGCACAGCTAGAGAGGGAACAAAAGCAAGGGGAGTGAGAAAGGGAGAAGCACGCCTCCCGCCAAGCAAGGAGCGAGCCCAATGTGGGACTCAATCTCGGGACTCCAGGATCATGATCTGAGCCACCCAGGTGCCCCCAGAGTGTTCTTTAAAAGATAATTTGGATTTGACTGTAATTATTCATGAACAGGTTCATGAGGCTTTGGGTGCAAGCCTGAATTTTGTTCCAAACAGCAGACTTAGAAAAAGCTACTGTAATTTCTCTGTGGAGGTTTCCAGTGAGTGATCTAGCATCTTGCCAGAAGTTAGGATTTTGTTTCTCTAAATCCCTTTCAGGATGTTCCCTTCTGGCTAGTTTCATCCAGTGTTTGGCTTGATATTCACAACAAACATGTGGACTAGTTGATATAAATCTGAGAACTCAGGTTGATAAGCTGAAATAGCTACCCTAAAAGTTTTAGAAAACCTATGGAGGCCTTCAGTCACTGTAAGAAACTCAAATTATGGTTTGCAATTCACCCTTATTCCAGGGAACATAAGAAACAATATTTATTTCAATCTTCACAAGATTTACTTTAAAGAGGAAGGTTTCATTAGGTTCAGGAGAGGAATGGGGAAAGATTCAGAGGTCAAAGAAAGTTTGGTAGAAAGAATATATGAAATGGTGCCAGAGGCAGAGCCCAAGCACATGGCCACCACATGTCTAAAGACAAAGAAGACTGGGGCGGGGGGAAGAGGCCTCACGGGTCATTTTGACTTATTTCAATTGTTTTCTTCAGTTAAATTAGAAAGAGTATTTTTTTTAATTTTAAAAAATATTTTATTTATTTATTTGGGAGAGACAGTGAGTGAGAGAGAGAGAGCACAAGCAGGGAGAGGGGCAGAAGGAGAGGGAGGAGAAGACTATGATGAGCTGGGAGCCCAATGTAGGGGTTGATTCCAGGACCCTGGGATCATGACCTGAGCTGAAAGCAGATGATTAATGGACTGAGCCATCCAGGTGCCCTAGAAATGGTATTTTGCAGAAGGAACTTAGAATCCTGAAACATCTGGAAGCCTCAAGGTGCCATTTAATAAAATTGGCATCCCAAAAGAAGATATAGTCCATACATACAATGGAGTATTATGCCTCCATCAGAAAGGATGAATACCCAACTTCTGTAGCAATGTGGATAGGACTGGAGGAGATTATGCTGAGTGAAATAAGCCAAGCAGAGAAAGTCAATTATCATATGGTTTCACTTACTTGAGCATAAAGATTAACAAAGAGGACATTAGGACAAGGAAAGGAAAAGTGAATTGGGGTAAATCAGAAGGGGAGATGAAGCATGGGAGACTGTGGACTCTGAGAAACAAACAGGGTTTGGGAAGGGAGGGGGTGGGAGGATGGGTGACCCTGGTGGTGGGTATTAAGGAGGGCACATTTGGCATGGAACACTGGGTGTGATGCATAAACAATGAATCTTGGAATACTGAAAAAATTAAATTAAATTAAATTAAAAGAAAAGAAAATTGGCCTCCCATTCATTTTTTTTCTTTTCTCTTGAGAAACCATGGTTTTCTAATTTGATTTTGAATAAAACAAGTTTGGTGAGATTGGAAGTTATCCATAATGGCAATTTAATTTCTAAATTGCTCTTAGTTAAAAGATTAAATGAAAAAAATTGCTAGAACAGATTCATTAATTCAGGAAAGTTGCAAGATACAAAACCAAAGTACATAAATTGTTGCATTTCTATCCCCTAATAATGAAGCAGCAGAAAGAGAAATCAAGGAATAAATCCCTTTGCAATTGCACCAAAACCCATAAGATACATAAGATTAAGCCTAACCAAAGAGGTGAAAGACTTGTATTCTGAAAACTATAAAATACTGATGAAGGAAATTGAAGATGACACAAAGAAATGGAAAGACATTCCCTGATCATGAATTGGAAGTCCAAATATTGTTGAATTGTCTATACTATCCAAAGTAATCTCTATCAAAATACCAATAGGGGAAAAAATTCCAATAGGGACACCCGAGTGACTCAATCGGTTAAGCATCTCCCTTCAGCTCAGGTCACAATCCCAGGGTCCTGGGATTGAGCCCCACATCATGCTCCTTGCTCAGCAGGGAGTCTGCTACTTCCTCTTCCTTGCCCCTCCCCCCACATGTTCTCTCTCCCTCTCTCTCTCCTCTTTCTCTCTCTTTCAAATACATAAATAAAATCTTTCCAAAAATACCAACAGTGTTTTTCACAGAGCAAGAACAAACAATCCTAAAATTTGTATGAAACCACAAAAGACCATGAATAGTCAAAGCAACCTTGAAAAATAAAGCAAATCTGGAAGCATCACAATTACAGACTTCAACTTATATTACAAAAGTGTAGTAATCAAAACAGTATGATACTGGCACAAAAATAGACACATAGACGAATGGAACAGAATAGAGAACCCAGAAATGTACCCAGAACTATATGGTCAAGTAGTCTTTGACAAAGCAGGAAAGAATATCCAATGGAAAAAAGACAGTATCTTCAACAAATGGTGTTGGGGAAAACTGGACAGCCAGATGCAGAAGAATGGAACTGGACCATTTTCTTACACCAAGCACAAAATAAATTCAAAATGGATGAAAGACCTACACATGAGACAGGAAACCATTAAAATCCTAGGAGAGAACACAGCTAGTAACCTCTTTGACATTGGTCATACCAACTTCTTGCTAATATGTCTCCTGAGGCAAGGGAAACAAAAACAAAAACAAACTATTGGGATTTTATCAAAATAAAAAGTTTCTACACAGTGAAGTAAACAATCAATAAAACTAAAAGGCAACCTATGGAATGGGAGAAGATAGCTCCAAATAACATATCTGATAAAGGGTTTGTATCCAAAATATATAAAGAACTTATTAAACTCAACTTGCCAAAAACAATCCAGTTAAAAAATGGGAAAAAGCTATGAATATATATTCTTCCAAAGAAGACATCCAAATGACAAACAGACATATGAAAAGATGCTCAACATCACTCATCATCAGGGAAAAACTACAAATCAAAACTACAATGAGATATCACAACACACCTGTCAGAATGGTTAAAATTAACAACACAAGAAACAACAGGTGTTGGTGAGGATGTGGAGAAAGGGGAACCCTTTTGAGGGGATTGCACACTGGTGAAACCACTCTAAAAAACAGTATGGATATTCCCCCAAAAGTTAAAAATAGAACTACCCCATGATCCAGCAATTGCACTAGTATTTACCCAAAGAACACAAAAATACTAATCCAAAGTAATACATGCGCCTCAATGTTTATAGCAGCATTATCTACAGTGGTGAAATTATGGAAAGAACCCCAATGCCCATCAAATGATGAATGGATAAAGTGCTCTGGTATATATATGCAATGGAATATTAGTCATAAAAAGAATGAAATCTTGCCATTTGCAAGGACATGGATATAGCAAGAGAGTATTAAGCTAAGTGAAATAAGTCAGTCATAGATAAATAACCATATTAGTTCACTCATATGTGGAAATTAAGAAACAAAATAAACAAGCAAAGGGAAAAATAAAAGCAAACCAAAGAACAGATTCTTAACAATAGAGTACAAACTGATGGTTACTAGAGGAAGGTGGGTGGGGTATGGGTTAAATAGGTGATGGAGATTAAGGAGTGCACTTGTGATGAGCACTAGGTGTGGTATGTAAATGTTTAACACTAAATTGTACACCTATAACTAATATTACATTTTATGTTAACTTAAACTTAAATAAAAACGTTAAAGAGTAAAAAAAGAAAGGAAAAACTTACTTTTGACTAAGTTGGTCCACATAATTATAAATGTGCATGCCAAAGGACCTTAGATTTTAACCGTAAAACTGGCTGGAGTCGCAGAAAGGGGAGGTGGACTCAAAACATTTTGATGACTGGGATTCCATGTTTTAGAGGTTTTCCAGGAACTGCCTCCTTTAGGGTGAATCACCAAAGACCAGCATAGCTCCAGTAGGAATAGTGCAGTCCCAGGTAGAACCCAACCAAAGGCTAGTGCAGTTTCAACAGGCACAGTACCAACCAGAAGAGTCTAATATTAAGAAGGAGTCAGACCAAAGGCCTATACATTTCCAACTGGCACAGTTCTAAAAGAATAGTCGGTTCCTAAAAGGAATCAGATCAAAGGCTCTCACAGTTCCATCAGGAATAGTCTGATTCTGAAAAGGAGTGAGACTGAAAGCCAAGGAGTACACTTACAGTTAAACACAAAAACCAAGGCCTTAAAACAGATCCCAAAGAAAGCCTGGAGAACTCAGACAAAAGGCATAGTGCTTTAAATTCAGGGGAAACATCAGAGTCAGCAAGAAAACAGCACAATCAGTTCTGATACCAGTATCTGTTTGTTCCCCAACCTTGGAGTCACTGGAGGTTTTATTTGGACCTTTATGAGGGCTACCAATTAAATGGTAGAAATGGCAAAAAATAAAACTATTATTATCGATGAAAGATAGGTTTATTCAGGAATAGCAGAGAATTCCAATCTAGGACAAGCAAGCTATGACAAAACCATAGGGAAATCTATCCAGCAAAGGAGAGAAGTGCTCTTTTACAGAGGAAATTGGGAAGTTTGGAAAGCCATTGTAAACAAAAACCTTATTGGAGTAAATTGGGAGTTCCAAGTGTAGTGGCTTTTCCTTGACTGAACTGTGACTGTCTCTTATTGGCTGTGCTGTCGCTGAGGGAGGAGGAAGCCTTCCTTTTTCTTGCTGGTGCAGTAGATTAGTATCTACCTGCAAGGTCTGTCTTTTCGTGTTAGTAAAATGATTGAGTATGAGTGGTGGCATGAGAGCTCCCCCTGCTAAACCTCTGGATTATATTTTAATGAGGTTTCCTCTTATTAATTTTCATAGTTGACATTGTAGTGTATTGCTACTATTTTACTTCTGTATTCCAAGAAGTCATGCCAATGAAAGAAGAAATCAATATCCTCAGTTTTTCTTCTGATTTTAATTACAGGACTCTCTAACTGCTATTTGTAAAAGTTCATTTACCACACTTAAAAGATTTTTAATGATGATGGAAAAAAAACCCTCAGAAACAAACTGAGGGTCTTGGAGGGGAGGGGTGGGGGGAGGGGCGAGCCTGGTGGTGGGTAATTTATTTATTGATACTTAAATTTATTTCCAATGTTCCAAGATTCATTCCCCATTCCCCACACCCAGTGCTCCATGCTTTAGGTGTCCCCAGTACCCACCACCAGGCTCTCCCATCCCTCCACCCCCCTCCCTCCAAGTCCCTCAGTTTGTTTCTGTGTCCAAAGTCTCTGTTGTTTCGTTTCCCTCCCTAGATTACCCTAGTTCCCATTTACTTTCCTTCACCCACTGTCCTATAGTTTACCCCTCATGCACCGCAAGTAAGTGAAACCATGAGATACTTGACTTTCTCTTCTTGGCTTATTTCACTCACCATAATCTCTTCCAGTCCAGTCCATGTTGCTACAAAAGTTGGATATTCATCCTTTCTGATGGAGGCATAGTATTCCATTGTATATATGTACCACATCTTCTTTATCCATTCATCTGTTGATGGGCACCTTGGCTCTTTCCACAGTTTGGCGATTGTGGCCATTGCTGTGATGAACATTGGGGTGCATATGGCCCTTCTT
>PITA01006462.1:0-99941 GCA_004023965.1 Spilogale gracilis | reverse complement strand
TGTGGAAAGAGCCAAGGTGCCCATCAACAGATGAATGGATAAAGAAGATGTGGTACATATATACAATGGAATACTATGCCTCCATCAGAAAGGATGAATATCCAACTTTTGTAGCAACATGGACCGGACTGGAAGAGATTATGCTGAGTGAAATAAGCCAAGAAGAGAAAGTCAAGTATCGCATGGTTTCACTTACTTGTGGTGCATGAGGGGTAAACTGGAGGACAGTGGGAGAAGGAAAGTAAATGGGAACTAGGGTAATCTAGGGAGGGAAACGAAACAACAGAGACTTTGGACACAAAAACAAACTGAGCAACTTGGAGGGAGGGGGGTGGAGGGATGGGAGAGCCTGGTGCTGAGTAATGGGGACACCTAAAGCGTGGAGCACTGGGTGTGGGGAATGGGGAATGAATCTTGGAACACTGGAAAAAAAAATTTTTAGTAACAATAAAAAAAAAATACTTATTAATTATATTTATGTGACTTCCCTAAGGCAATTTACATTTTTTCATTTTAAATAAATTAAAACAAATCATAAAAGTTGAATCTATTCAACTTCTTATAGATTATTTTTCTCCTGAATTTGTCTTTTAAATATTATAGCATCTATACATTTGATGAAAATTGAAAAAAATGTAAATGTTATTCTTGCACATTAGAAAAAGCTACAGGTATAATTCAATACAAATTATGTTCACTTTATATATGTATATAGAGAGATAATATATTATACATTATGTAAAATGGATTTACATTTTATTTATTATATTGTATATATTGGATTTTATTATTTTATTACAATATTAAGATAAAGAAAAATGTTCTGTAATAAGGCCAATGTATTTAATATATCCTAGTTGTCAAATGAAAAGACCAATCAATCAGCAATCTTCAGATAATGACACTATAAAGTGTTACTCTATTCAGTTTCCTCTATACTTACTTTTGAAATTTTTGGAAATGTTAGTCTTAGTTATAAGTTCATTTGATCATCTTCCTTATCTATGGATACAGTTCATTACTAATGACTTCATGGCTTCAAAATTATTTGATTATTTTTTCAAAGGAGTTCCACTCTTATGCCACTATAATTGGTTAGTAGATATTTTAATCATAAAGATTAATCCCTAAATATTTTATTTTCATAAAGTTCCTGGAAAAGTTAAAAGATCTGTTTTGACAAAGCCAATTGCAAAGATATGACTTGAAGACTGAATCTAAACCTTTTACAGGGATTTGATCTGTCATAAAATTTTACTTCCTATTTTCAGAACAAATACTTGATTAGCATATAAACTGAAGTTGTGCTCTATCTTCTATAAACTATTTCAACTTCTCGTTTACCTATCTTTAGAAAAGGAATATCTATCTTTGGGATTGTTGTAGTAGTTAGAAGTAATAAATGTAAAGCTCTGGCCCATCACTTATAATATATATTAGGCATGTAAAAATAACCATTACTACAAACCCAGTACAGAATATATAGCATATAGTAACACATTCTTCATTTATTAAAGATGTAGAGATATAGGGGTGGCTCAGTGGCTCAGTCAGTTAAGCATCTGACTCTTGGTTTCAGCCCAGATTGTGATCTCAGGGTCCTGAGATAGAACCACATGTCAGGCTCCAGGCTCAGCGAGAGATTCTCTCTCCCTCTTCCTCTGCCCCTCCTGCTTGTGTTCTCTCTCTCTAGAACAGGTATGTATTTATTTTTTTAAAATGTACATAAAAATTCTACTTTTCAATGAAAAAAGGACAAGAATTTGAGTCAACACTAAATCCTTCTTTAATTATACATATGAAGTTTTTGTGTTAAATGTTAAGACTAGTATAGTCTAGCCATGAGAGATACTTTTTATGAAAAGGACCTAGACAATGAGTCTAAGGGAAATTTTCATTGTTATAATAAAACTATTAAAAAGAATATATCTGGCACCCATTGTCCTGTAGTGTAGAACATCACACTTTAGAGAAATGATCTCCACAGTTTCTACATCGTGGCAGGCTTGATTCTCTAAAGAACTCTGTTGTTGCACATATCATGCAAAAGAACTTTCTGCTGCATTGTTGATCTGAAAAGTAGTAAGTAATTGTGGTCTCCAAGGAGCACCACATTGCAACAAAAAGGAAATGAAAATGAGGGGGTACCTGAGGTATGAGCAAGTGGACAGGAAGGGTAGGGTTTGAAGGAGGGCATTGATAAAAGCACTGCTGGGAGGAAAATGCAACGTGACCCAGGAAGAAAAGGAGAGGGGCAGCCTGAGGACTTTGCTTTAGAGAAAGATTCTTGAAGGAGAAGGAAGTACTGCCAGCTTCTTGATATACCCTGGTTCTAGGAAGATACAATTATAAATTCTCCCTGGGGGAAGATTTCCACAGTTTAGATCACATGTTAATACATGTTAAGAATAAGCAAATCTTTCAAAGATTATCTTCAAAGACAAATTACCATGAGTGGAACACTAGACTTATACTCCTAAAGATAAATCCTGGTATGTTATATATAGAATATAGAATGGCATAAAATGTTTGTAGAAATAAAAGATAGAATAACAATGATGATCAATAACAAGAGACTATCAGGAATGACCATACAAATTTGAAAAAAGAACTTGGTGGAACTTCTCAGAATGAAAATTATAATTATTAAAATTAAAAACACAATGAAAAGGTTAAAGATCAAATTAGGGAGAGATTAATAAGAAATTAAATTTGAAGATATATCTGTAGAAATTCCCAAACATTTCAGAGAAATAATATTGGCAAAAAGGTCAATGAAACAGAATAATAAGCCCAGAAATAAATCTACATGTATAAAATCAAATGATCAGATAAAGGAGCAAAGGCAGCTCAATACAGAAAGGATAATTTTTTTCCAAAAATGGTATTATAACAACTGGACATCTCTCTGGGGAAAAAAAAATGCGTGGGGACAACAGACTTTACACCCTTCACAAAATAATCTCAAAATGGATGACAGATCTAAATGGAAAATGCATAAGCTTATAACTTGCAGGAAAAAGACATTGGAAAATAATCTAGGTGACCTTGGGTGTGGTAATGACTTCTTAAACACCAAAAACAACATTCATGAAAGGAAAAATTAAGAAGTTAAACTTTATTAGCATTTAAAACTTCTGCGTGCAAGACACTACTGTGAGAATGAAAAGACAATACACATACTGGGAAAAAAATATTTGCAAAACACCTATTTGATAAAGGACTAGTATACAAAATATAAAAATAACTTTTAAAACTCAATAATAAGAAAACAAACAATCCAATTAAAAAAATCAGTAGAAGATATGAACAAACACCTCACAAAGAAGAAATGCAGATGAAAAATGAACATATAAAAAGATGTTCCACATTATATGTCATCAGGGACATGCAAATTAAAATAACAAGCTACCAGGGACATGCAGGTAGCTCGGTTACATGTCCGACTCTTGATTTCAGCTCAGGTCAAGATCACAGGGTCCTGAGATCAAGCCCCACATATAGCTCTGCATTGAGCATAGAGCCTCCTTAAGATTCTTTCTCTCCCTCTGTGCCTCCCCCCAAATTGTGTGTGTCTCTCTCTCTAAAAAACAAGACAAAACAAAACAAGATATCACAACACACCTGCTAGAATGGCTAAAATTCTGAACACTGGCAACACAAATTGCTGTCAGGGATTGGAGCAATAGAAACTCTCATTCATCGCTGGTGGAAATGCAGTGGTATAAACAGTTTGGAGGCCAGTTTGGTGATTTCTTAGAAAACTAAACATAGTCTTACCACACAATACAGCAACTTCACTCTTCAGTATTTACCCAAGCAAGTTGAAAACTTAATATTCACACAAAAGTGTGTACATGAATACTTATAGTAGGTTTATTCATAATTGCTAAAACTTGAAAGCAACTAAAATATCCTTCAATTGAATAGATAAACTGTAGTACATCCATACAATGAATATTATTCAGTGACAAAAGGAAATGAGCTATCATGTCATGAAAAAACATGAAGGAATTTTAAATGTACCATTGCTAAGAGAAAGAAATCAATTTGAAATAGCTATAAACTGTATTTTTTCAAGTATATAACATTTTGGAAAGGGTAAAACTATAGAAATAGTAAAAAGATTGGTGGTTACCAGGGATTAGGGAAGGAGGAAACAATAGGTGAAACACAAGGAATGTTTAGAGCAGTAAATATTCTATATGATACTGTAGTGGTGAATACATGTCCTTATACATTTGTCAAAAACTCTAGCATGTGCAACACAGTGAACTGTATTATAAACGTGGACTTTAGTCAACAGTAATGTACCAATACTGATTAATTGTAACAAATATACCACACTTATGCAAGATGTTAATAATATGGGCAACTAGGAGAGTAAAGGGTATTTGGAAACTCTACTTTTTGCTCAATTTTTCTGTAAACACAAAACTGCTCAAAAAATAAAGTCTATTAAAAATATATGGGGCACCTGGGTGGCTCAGTGGGTTAAATCCTCTGCCTTCAGCTCAGGTCATGATCTCGGGGTCCTAGGAACAAGGCCTGCATTGGGCTCTCTTCTTGGCGGGGAGCCTGCTTCCTCCTCTCTCTGCCTGCCTCTCTGC
The DNA here is from genome assembly GCA_004023965.1 of Spilogale gracilis. Taxonomy (NCBI): domain Eukaryota; kingdom Metazoa; phylum Chordata; class Mammalia; order Carnivora; family Mephitidae; genus Spilogale; species Spilogale gracilis. The sequence goes on along the minus strand of PITA01006462.1, from coordinate 95,331 downwards.
CTACTTGTGATATCTCTCTCCGTCAAATAAATAAATAAAATCTTTTAAAAAATATATGAATGAAATAAAAAGATTTACTTTGTTGCAGTATAAATGAGGAATTAAGATAAGAAGAGACTTGTGACTGGAACTTTAATTGTAAATGTAGTAGTCCTGGAGACAGGTAATAAGAACTAGAGTTGAGTACTGAATAAAAGACAAATAGCAAGTATTAGAAATACAAAGGAACAGTAGAATCTAAGTATGACATATGGAAAAATAAAGAAACAAGTGAATAAAAATACCTGCAAGATTTTCATGCTTCAATTACTAGGTAAATGACAGGCATTCAGCAAATATGTTTTTAATGCCAACTATGTTTCTTGAACTGAAATAGGTAATGGAAATGAAGTGGTGAATGAAACTCATATGATTGTTCCCCTCTGGGAATTTAGAATCTAATTGTGATAATACTGATAAGGAATGAAGATGAGAAGCAAGTTTTCATAAGAATATAAATTTGTTTCTTAAATCAGCATATAGGGAAATTTGAGGGTTAATCACATTTTAGAGATTATCTATAGCTTCTCTAACTTGAGGAAGTTAATCTAAGAAAGCATCCTTTACAACAGAATTCCTTAAGAGGGCAAGAAATGGGAGAAGAAGGGAATTATGGGTTCCTGGAACAAATTCCAATGTGTATGGGGGCTCCCCCCCAAAATACCAAGCAATTCTAGAGAATTCATACTCAGTTCTTACACTTCCAGGAGGTAGTGCCACATCTCACAGATTAAAGACTCAGTCCCACAAGACTGCTCCCATCTCACTTCAGATGTCAATCACATGTAGCAGATCCCCAGATCACCCACAACTCTGTTCCATTTGGCTATGATGGCAGATTTCTATGGCTTCCTCCAAGTTCAGTTTGGTTGAGGATTAAAAGAACAAACTGCACAACCAGAGGGAGAAAGGAGGGCTTATCGAGGAAGTTAGGAAGTGCAGAGATGTGGTTTGGGGGAGAAATGGATCATGATGCTGTAGAGAGAATGGAGGCCCAGTCAAGAAGCAAAATGAGAAAGAGGAGAGGATACAGGGATATTCACAAGGAGAATACTTCCCCAAAGACATTGTCTGGGAAACCTGAGAGGGGCTGATTTTTGTGTTTTTCCAATCAACAGGGCTCAAAGACAGGAGTTTTAGAAGTCCATAGGTTTGGCTGGAAAAGAGACTTGAGGGCCCTGCCCTATTTCTGGAGAGAAGGCACACATGCAGCCCGGTGGGGAGTGGGAGGGCTGGGGGGATGGCAGGGAGGAACAAGGCATCATCAGAGGATTGCCTAAGGCACATGGGAAGAGACTAATCTCTCTTCTTGGAGTGCATCTATGAGAGCTGGTGTTCTCAGAGTCATTTCTCCAGGGATCCAAGAGCCAGTGGGTGCCATTTCCCTCCCCCACCCTCAGCATAGCCACAGAGATACCTGCTGAGGGTGGCTAACCGGATACTGGCTGTTTGGCTTGCTTTGTTCCAAATCCCTAACCCCTGTACTCTGATGCAATTGCCCTTCTTCGCCAAACCCACATCAGTCCCAATGTGGCAATACCCTCCCCCAAAGAACCAGCACCAGTCCCTACCACATATGGTCCTTAAAGTTTGAAGTTTTAAAAGTCAGCAGGCTTGGCTGGGATAGAGCTGAAAGTGTACTGAGCTGCTCCAGGCAGGCAAGAAATCTAAAAACAGAAAGCATGAAAATAGCAATCTGAAAAACACCTGGGATGAACAAGGGGAAATTATTCACTCTTCTGAGAGTGTTTCCCCAAGAGCAGGAACCACAGAGTCCCCTCTCCCAAAGGAGTTGGCTGGAACCATTTCCCTCTCCCACCTGTCAGCATAAACCAACTTCAATAAAATAGCACAGTGCCAACACTGGCTACCTAACCCGCTTACACCAAATCTTGCCCCCTTAGGCTCTGCTAATACTGCTTTTCTCAGACAAGTGTTCCTCAAGACCAGTTCAGCAGCCCCTTCCCCAGCAAACCAGAAAACCACCCCCACATGCACCATGTCTACTGACCACAGAGTTCTGCAAAGCTTCAGTTCTAGTGAAAGTGCATTTAGTCTCATTTAACAAGCAATCCAGAGCACTACTAGTTACAACTCATCATACTCTGGCTAAGGTTCAAACACTGTCCACTGCAGGCAACGAGAACCTCTGCACTGGCAATTAACCTGAGTAATAGAACAGCCAAAACACAGCAGCGGAGTGCACAGAGCACACACCACAGACACTTCCTCAAGCACCAGGCTCTAGACACTATATAATCTCTTCATAAAGCCATTATTCTTGGGAGCAGGAAACATAACAGGCTTTTCTACCACATAGAAGACAGAGACCTAGAGGAATTCATCCCAAAAGAAGGAGCAAGAAAAGATAAAGGCCAGAGGTCTAACTGAAATAGATACAATAAGTATGCCTGATCCAGAATTTAAACAACAGTGATAAGGATACTAGCTGGGCTTAAGAGGAGTGTGGAAGACATCAGGGAGAATCTTCCTACAGACATAAAAGAGCTAAACAACAACCAGGTCAAAATGAAGGATGCAGTAACTGTGATGTGAAACCAAACAGATATAAGGACCATAAGGACAAAAGAAGCAGAGGAATGAATAAGTGATATAGAAGATAGAATTATGGAAAATAATGAATATGAACAAAAGACAGAAAGAAGAATGATAGACCAAGAAAGTAGACAGGGAACTCAGTGACTCCATCAGACATAATAATATTCATATCAAAGGAGTCTCAGAGAAAGAGAAAAAAAAGTAGAATGTTTATTTGAAGAAATAACAGCTGTAAACTTCCTTAATCTGGGGAAGGAAAGAGACATCCAAACCCAGGAGACACAAGAACTACCATCAAAATTAACAAAGCAGGCCAACACCAAGACATATTGTAGGTAAATTTGCAAAATATAGTGGTAAAGAAAAAAATCCAAAAAGCAAAAAAAACAAAAGAAATCCCTAACTCCAAAAAGGAGGACCCATATGGCTAGTTGCAGATATCTCCACAGAAACTTGACAAGCCAGAAGAGAATGGCATGATATAGTCAACATGCTGAAGGGGAAAAATCTGCAGTCAAGAATTCTCCATCCAGAAGGCTATTGTTCAGAATAGGAGAGAAGGGTTTCCCAGACAGAAAAAAAACTAAGGAGTTTATGACCACTAAACCAGTATGCAAGAAATAGCAAAGGAGATTCTTTGAGTGAGAAGACCAAAAGTGACAAAGACTAGAAAGGATCAGAGAACATCTCCAGAAACAGCAACTCTATAGGTAACACAATATCATTAAATTCATATCTTTCAGTATGCTCTCTGAATGTAAACAGACTAAATGCTCTAATCATAAGACCTACTTTCAAAGATCTCCTTGTCTCCTTTCTCTTCCACACTTTATTTCCTTAAAAATAAAAATCACCGGGACACCTGGGGGGCTCAGTTGGTTAAGCGACTGCCTTCCGCTCAGGTCATGAGCCCGACTCCTGGGATCAAGCTCCGCATCGGGCTCCCTGCTAGGCAGGAAGCCTGCTTCTCCCTCTCTTACTCCCCCTGCTTGTGTTCCTGCTCTAGCTGTGTTTCTGTCAAATAAATAAATAAAATCATTAAAAAAAAATTTTTAAGTGAAATCACCTATTGTTTATCTTAATTTTTATGACAAAAAATGTTTGTTTTTGCCTGATACACCAATAGAATCAGCAAAACACCCTGACTAAGAAAAAGAAAGATAATATATTTTGAAATGAAAATAGTTATAATGAAGAACCAACCGTAGACCCTAAGAGCCTTAAACTTTTCCAGGAGCTTCCTTAAAATAATTTCTATTGTCTCTATCAACCTCTGATACTCTAGTAATTTAATGTACTTTACCTTAACCTGAAGCAATAAGAAAGAAACAATTACTGAATGTCATTTTTATATTTTAATTAATTGCTATAATTTTAATGATATCATTTTCATATTTTCTAATATAATATAAAAAAATAAAAGATACAGTTTGGGAAAATAGGCAAACTTAATCATCTGTAAATTTAGGAGTTTCTACTAGAAGGTTTCTGAGTCAACTTCCTGTTCTGCAATCCTCTGACTATATAATATTGTTTGTAAGGGGAAATGATGCTACGTAGTCAACTTAAAATGGACTTTGGGCTAAAACCCATTTATGAGTTATAATCTCTATAAATATAAAAATATATAGTCAGCAAAACTACATCTGTATTTGAGGATAAGTGGCTATACATTAGTAATATTAATCACTAATAAGTATTAAACTCTATATCCCAGTCACAAAGCTGTTTTGACAAGTACCACTCTTAACACAAATGCATAAATGCATATACATCATTACTATTTATCTTTTATATTTCCAAATTTAGATATGTTTAAAGGTTTTTGCATGAAACTACAAGAGTAATTGGCCACATAAGAAAATGTGTTGCAAACATGTAGCCTCATGTTTGTTTATCTGAAACTTAAGAGAACATACATTTCCTTTTAAACCATATTACTCTGTTTATCACTAACTACATGGAACTTTAAACATAAGAGCTGACTAATCATCAAGTACTTTGACAAAAGGGAAAAAAATCTCCAAAACATGGAATGTCAGACCAACAGAAGTTGTTTTTTAAAAAAAAAAGTTTAAAAATGATCAGCTCTCTATAGACAATAGTATCAAAATAAAAAAGGGGCACCTAGGTGGTTCAGTCAGTTAAGCATCTACCATCAGCTCCAATCATGATCCCAGGTCCTGGGATCCAGCTCCACATCTGACTCCTGCTTCTCTCTCTCCCTCTGCACCACCCCCCTGCTCTCTCCCTCTCTCTCAAATAAATAAATAAAATATTTTAAATAAATAAATAATCACTCTATAAATATGCAGCTATCCTCCTAATCAACAGGCAGAAAACCCATTTATATTTTTAAAGCACCAAGATATTTAGTTCTACTGAACATTAGAATATAACTCAATTCAGAACACTGAACTCTATGTCAAATTTTTAGGAGTAGGAAGCAGTAAAATGAATCTTCTGCCCTATGGAACATATAGTCAACCAGAGATGAAAAGTCCTACATCCAAGAACTTAGAAATCCAAAGTGACATCATTCTTCGTTGTTACATATTTTTTCTTTTACTTATGATAAAAAATTCCAGAATAACATACTAATATACTGCAATAAAGAAATAAACTGCATAAAGAAATCTTAGTGGGAAAAACAACCTGTATTGCCAAGCCATCATTCTGTTGTAATTTATCATCTTATCCTAAAAAGATATTTATTTTCAAATCTATATTTGCATTTTTAATCTTATACTCTTCTTCTAAAACTTAAGCCTAAAAACCTAAACCTAACCTTAAACCATATATATATATATATATATATATATATATATATATATATATCCAAAAACATGCCCTCTCCCAGGCCCCTGATGTTTACCAATGTGTCAAAAGAAAACATCTAAGAAATTCACAGGATTTGGTGTCTAAGAAAAGACACAGTAAATATAAGACAAAATAGAAGGAAGTCAAGCAGGACAACCAGCCGGGGCTTGGAGCAGCTGGTAGTCTGACAAGAGAACACTACTTAGGAGAGATCATCAAACTAAGAAGACGAAAGCCGCAAGATTTATGTAAAATGGATACGTTGGCAGTTCCACATCTAAATGATTCAATCTCTCTTACTATGATCACCAAAAGTGGGTGGGGGGAGAGATCTAGAAACATGTTTGGTTTGGGGGTTTTTTTTGTTTTTTATGTCTGGACAAAAAAGCAAAAGGAGAATGACAGGACAAAATGTATTCTGCTCCAAAATCTGGACTAGCTTCCTATGCTAGGAAAAAGGGTCCAGCATATAAGATATATTCAACACTTAAAAACTTGGATGAGCTTTCTTGAATAGCAGTAATCATTTAAAAATAACATTTACATAACCCTTACTATGTGCCAGACCCTGTTTACATATGTTAGCTCATTTAGTCATCCCAATAACTCTGTAGAACAGGTACTATTATTATCTCCATTTTAAAAATAAGAAAACTGAAATAAAGAGAAATTAAGTAACCAAGGTCACATATTCAATGAGTTCCTGAGCAAAGTGGCATCACTGGGGAGTGCATGTTGTTGATTCTTCATCCTATGAGGAAAGGCACTTAGAGTGAGAAGAAGGCATAAGTGCATAGGAAAAAAAAAATCTTTCTCAGGAGAAAACCAAGAAATATTTAAAAAAATATCCTCCTCCCTTTCTCTGAAAAAGAAAATCGATGAATATATAGAAATAATTTGAAATCAGAAATACAAGAAAATCAAAAATATCAGAAACAAGTGTTCGTAAGGATGTAGAGAAAAAGGAATCCTCCTACACTACTGGTGAGAATGCAAACTGGTACAGCCACTGTGAAAAACAGTACAGAGATTCCTCAAAAAGTTAAAAATAGTACTACCTATCATCTAGGATTACATCACTGGGTATTTATCCCCAAAATACAAAAACACTAATTCAAGGGGACACATGTGCCCCTACGCTTATTGCAACATTGTTTACAATAGCCAAACTATGGAAGCAGCCTAAATGTCCATCACAGATAAATGGAAGAAAAATAGGGTACAAACACACACACACACACACACACACACACACACACACACACACACACACGGGAATATTATTCCACCATAAAAGAATGAAATCTTGCCATTTGCAAAACCACAGATAGAGCTAGAGAGTACAATGCTAAGCGAAATAAGTCAGTCAGAAAAAGGCAAATACCATATGATCTTACTCAGGTGTAGAATTTAAGAAAGAAAACAAATTAGCAAAGGGGAAAAGGAGAGACAGACAGACATACAGACAATCCAAGAAACAGAGAATTAACTGATGGTTACCAGAGAAGTGGATGGGGGCATGGGAGAAATAGGTGATGGGGATTAAGAAGGCACTTAAAAGAAAATAGAAAGAATAGAATAAAACAGAATAGAATAAATAGGGGCATTTTCTCAGCAGTCCCATTAAAGATGAGGTAAGGTCCTCTCTTAATAGGAAAACTGGAAGAGTGGATGGACACTGACTAAGATATAAGAAAGTAACTAGCTTTTTAATTTCAAAAATACATCCTGGGAAACAGAGTTGTCAAGACAATATTTTTTTTCAAATTATATCTTCAAGTATCACATACCTTAGGAATCCTAAGCTTTGAACCCTAATATTTCCCAAGTCTTTGGCTTCAGTATCTTTCAACTAGGTATCTCCTATGCATAGCTAAAGTACTTATTTCACTCAGGATTTGTGTTTTCAACCATTTAAAGCTTTCTTCCCTTATGACTAAAATTTTAAGTCTTAGAAAAGGCCCACCTAGGCATGGATTATGTTTGCTTCATACTCAATTGTTTCCTCAAAATATATATTCTGCTCCTTTAATCTCGGGAAATAACCTCCAGATTTTCAAATGTTTTTCATCTATGTGGTGAATCAAGTACCTATAAAGTCAACAATAATTTGCTACTATACTTTATCCATAAAACAAATATGTTCATATTGATTTGAATAAAAGAAAAAGAGACACATGAATAATTTACCTGGATTGTAGTCCCCTTACATGGCACAATGCATTCAACTCTCCATAATCAATGTACTTAGACATTTTCAACCCTGAAAAAAAATCAATTAAAAATTGGAGTAATTTTCTGTAATCTTATTAACCAAGATTAAAAATAGAGTTTAATTCCAAAATTCTTCATAGTAAAAGAATTCAGTGACCATGGAAGTGAAGTATTAGCAGTCTTTGACATACAAGCAGAATTGAATAGGTGATTAAATAATACAAAGAAAGAATGTAATGGTTTTCACTCATGTCAAATCTGGTCTCACATTCTTTGTTTTTTGGAGTTTATAGGTTTCACATAATGTCCCTCCTCTGGGAAAATTCTTTCAGAAGCCCCATCCTATACTTTTAGAATGTCAACTGACAATACCATGACAATTCAGAGAAGAGTTTTCTTTAGGTTCCTGTCTCTCTGTCTCTGCCTCTCTTTCTCTCTGAAATACTATGAAGTTTTATTTGATCCATGCAGGATCCCATTGTTCATTAGTCCCTCTTCAGAGCACCTTCCAATTTCAGGATTCAGTTTGCAACCCCATCCGAAGTTAATGTGTAATCAAATGACACAATATCCCTTAAAAGCAGAAAGATAGTAATCACAGCCAAGAAGCAAACTAACTGCAATTCTCCTTCAGGCCAGAAAGAACTGACATCCTTTAAAGAAGTTTAAAAGGAAGCTAGAGTACTAAGTGCCGTAAGCATCACTATAGTGATGGGCACTCATGTCACAGGTCCTTCCCTTTCTCCAGGAGAATGCATGCTGTTAGAAATGTAAAACAGAAAGCAGTAATACCAACATGCACATTATTCCTTCCCTTAGTGAAAAGGTATTGAGAAAATCGGCAGCTTAATGCACTTCTAAAATTTTTTAAATGTATTTATTGAATATACCCTGGTAGAATTTGACATGTCCAAACTTACCAATTTTAATTTCAAATTATTGAATTACAAAATTTGGCATTATGTTTAAGTCTTTTGTGATCTAAAACCAATGATCAATAGCATATATTACTTTCTAAAAATGAAATTGGAATAAAAGAAATTTAAACAGAAAACTGGTTGCTATCCACATAAATCATAACCATTTAATAAACTTGAAAATACTAATTATATTATGAAGGTATTTTCTTACCTATATTACTCAATTAAGTCTTAAGAACCAGAAAATTACCTGATTGCATTTTAGCAACATTTGGAATAATTATTTTAAATAAGCCAAGTTATAGCTGCATTTTTATCAAAAATACTTCTAAGTATACTCATATTTCTAATATAGGATATTATATAAAATCTTAATTATAGTAGATTTTTAGATTGATGGATTAAGAAGAGACTTCTACAAAGTATTAGTTCAGTCCAATTTCCCAATCCAGTTTAAAAACAGGATCAGAAATAGCCCTGATGTCTGGTATGGACAGGAAAAGGGGATGGTTGCCATAGATATATCCAAAAAAAAAGTTCAAGGTTTGAGAAATTCTGGCTTAAAAGGGGGATTTTAAAAAGTAAATATCTTCATCCTTCAGTTAAAATAGCTTACCAAAAAAAAAAAAAAAAAATCACAGGATGGATATTAAAAGACCAAAAATTGCTAGCAGAGAATGGAGAAATTGAGACATCAACTTGCCTGGGAAAAGCTATTGCACTTGATGGTAAGGCTTTGCCCTAAACTTGGCATAGCCAAGTAAACTCAAAACCAGAACAGCCTATAAAGTAAGTACTCACAGCCTAGAAGGACTGCTTACAATTCACCAAAGGATTTCTCTGCTGATTCTCATTTCCAGGAGGCATTTGTGACAAGGGACTTTACATAAAGGGTGTTGAACAACTTAATGGATCTTGTCCTTGAAGCAGTTTCATCAAAAAGAAAAATTCAATAGATTTCAACATGAAATTGTAACTTTGTAGAGACCAGAAGTTGAGCTTTTCTGGTGATCATATTTAATACCAGTATAAAGATTAAGGAGTTTCAGAGGGACTAAGTTTACATTTGTTTTCCTTTCTTGTTTTCCCTCATGAATATGTCTTAACTGGGCTTTTGACAGAAGCAGCAGTGGCTTAACCCCATGATGGGAGTAAAATCACAGATTTTGACCACGGTTTGTTTGAAAGTAGATTAGAGGGGCACCTGGGTGGCTCAGTTGGTTAAGCGACTGCCTTCAGCTCAGGTCATGATCCCAGAGACCCGGGATCGAGTCCCACATCGGGCTCCCTGCTCAGCGGGAAGCCTGCTTCTCTCTCTCTCAATCCCTCTGCTTGTGTTCCCTCTCTAGCTCTGTTTCTCTCTGTCAAATAAATAAATAAAATCTTAAAAAAAAAAAAAAAAAGAAAGTAGATTAGAAGCTGATATAAAAGGGTGGTTACAAAGTAAATCTTAAACTAGAGACAAAGAACAAGAAATTCATGGTGCAATTAAAAAACCAATTTTCTTTACAGATACAATGCTCACTGTATATTATTGAAATAGAGAAACATTAAATCTAATGTTTTATCTGAGTGATACATTGATGATACTTTGTTTATATGTGTTAATGTGTGTCCAAGGGTAGATACATATTTTTATATTTGTGTGGTAGAACCAATGATGTATGCTTTTTGTGGGTGTTATAAAAATTTATTAAAAATAGGTCTTGAGTTAAAATAAAATTATTTATCTCCAATAAACTTTCTCTTAAAAGGGGAAAAACGTTAAGAATAAGTGAAGCTTAGAAATGGTAAATGCAAAACCACTATTTACTGGGAAATTAGGCTTATTGATATGTTACCGTGTAACACAAAAGAGATGGACAGCAGAGCTAAAGAGAAAATGTGACAGTGACCATGTGGAATCGTCAGGGTACAGTTATCTGGAAAACAGAAAGCTGAGGCCATTTCAAAAGTACTTCGAGGATACACTCAAGTAACTAACACAGTGATAAGCAGAACTTTGCCTAATGCAGTATTCAGAGCGCAAACAGTTCAGCAGCAATAGCAACAGAAACATTATGAATAATTTTTTTTATGGTAAGAATAGCAGTACTTCTACCAATAAGCAGGTGGTACATTCTAACACAGGGCTGAAGTATAGAACATGGAGAATAATAAATGATCCATCAGACACTATAAGCTTGACTAATTCTTTCTATATACTTGGATAAGAGATCTGGTTCAATGCTTTTAAGTAAGTCTAAATTTGTGTAATAATAGGGAATTAACATACCTACGCGAATGATTAAGTGTATTTGTTTCGGGGCATGTGGGTGGCACAGTTGGTTAACCATCTAACTCTTGGTTTCAGATCAGGTCTTGATCTCAGGATCATGAGATTGAGCCCTGCACCAGGCTCTACGCTCAGCATGGAGTCTGCTTAAGTTTCTCTCTCTCCCTTTGCCCCTCTCCCCATGTGTTCTCTTTCTCTCAAATAAATAAATCTTTAAAAAATATATATAGTGTATGTTTCCCTTCAACTAATTTTGTTTTCTAAAATATCCAAGTTAATTATCATTCAAAATAACATTGAATGAAACATAAGGGAACTGAAGAATGTCAACCAAATAAGCCATCAAGAGACAAAGAAATACAGCCTAATCAAGGACTTCCATAACTAAAATCTGATGTACAATATGGACAATTACACAAGTGGGTTTATGTTGTCCCTGTCCCTTGTCTGAGTAGGTTATGATGTAAAAATATATATGTTAACTGAGGAGGGAAGAGAAGAGGGGAATATTATGCAACAAATTATCAAAATAACTTTCCTTTACATCTAACAATTTTGGAAAAGTAATCTACATTCATCTTTATTTCTTCAACTCAAATTCACTTCTCCACTCACTATAATTTATCTCCCACTTTCATTATTCATTAAAATTTGTTTCATTAAGAATATAGTAAATCCTAGAGTTTCCAGTCCAATAACATTTTCAGTGTTCCTCACACTAACTTCTGTGTGACATCTGGCACTGGTGAAGCCTCGTTACTAGGCTTCTGTGACACGATTCTCTCTCTGCTGGCGTCTTCCTCATTAGACTGCTCTACTGGCTCATCTTCTTGTCCATGAATCCATTCTAAATCCCTCTTTCTTTTCAGTTTAGGTCCTCTTCCTCCATGATCTTACCTGCACCTGCATCTCTAGCTATCACACACACACACACACACACACACACACACACACACACACACACACACACACTTAGGATCCTTGACTCAATCTCTCCAGCACAAAACTCTAACCTGGATCCCACTAATATTCACATAAACATCATCCTTGAAAATCAATTTCAAGATAACAGAAACTTTACTTAAAATCTCTTTCCCTCTTTCTCTCATACATACATACATACACACATACACACACACGCATCCACTTCCTGCCCCTTGCAGGTTATCATACTTTAATCATTTTACCTCTCTTCTACAGAAGATTGAAGATCACATCAATGTCACTCAGGGCATTAAAAATCTCATCATGGTGAAGAGCCCACTAAATAACAAAGTGTGAAAGAGGAACCAATTTTGATCTTCATTAAAACTAAGTATTTATGGGGCGCCTAGGTGGCTCAGTTGGTTAAGTGACTGCTTTCGGCTCAGGTCATGATCCTGGAGACCCAGGATCGAGCCCCACATCGGCAGGAAGCCTGCTTCTCCCTCTCTCTGTCCCTCTGCTTGTGTTCCCTCTCTAGCTGTGTTTCTCTCTGTCAAATAAATAAATAAAATCTTAAAAAAATAAAAATAAATAAATAAAACTAAATATTTATCAGACTCTTAACTATAGCCAATAAACAGGGTTGCTGGAAAGGAGGTGGGTGGGGGGATGGGGTAGATGGGTGATGAGTATTAAGAAGGGCACTCATGATGAGAACTGGGTGTTATATGTAAGGGATGAATGATGCAATTCTAGAGCTGAAACCAATATACATTGCATATTAACTAACTGGAATTTAAATAAAAACTTGAAAAAGGAAAAAATACTGAGTATTTATCATATTCTCAATCTACAAACAAAAGTATCAGTTAAATAGTGTGGTTTTAATGAACTTTAAAAGAAGTCCCAAAGTTTATCTTGTTCAAGGAAATAAGCAGAGTTCTTTAGGGGAAGGCCTTAAACACTATAACCAACAAAAATCTTGTTTGAAATGGGAAGTTCTTGAGACTTACACTAACAGGAACCCGAAGCCCATGACATATATGGAATGTACGGCCGAACAAGGATTCCACATATACTCATATTCTTTCTTTTTTTTTTTTTTTAAGAAATCAGGTTGTTGGGCGCCTGTTTGGCTCAGTGGGTTAAAGCCTCTGCCTTCAGCTCAGGTCATGATCTCAGAGTTCTGTGATTGAGGCCCATGTAGGGCTCTCTGCACAGCAGGGAGCCTGTTTCCTTTGCTCTCTCTGCCTGCCTCTCTGCCTACTGTGATCTCTCTCTGTGTATCAAATAAATAAATAAAATCTTAAAAAAAAAATCAGGTTGTTGTAGTGGTAGGACAGCAAATGTTAAGTGGCAATCAACACAGAAGCAGCTTGTCTGTCACTGAAGAGAAACAGAGGCCAAATAAACAGCATAAGAAATACAGTCAATGATATTGTAATAGCGATGTAACAGGACAGATGGCAGCTACACTTGTGGTGAGCACGGCATGATGTATAAACTTGTCAAATCACTAAACTGTACACCCAAAACAAATGTAATATTATGTGTCAACCATACTCAAAAATAGATGTCAAGTCACTACCAAGAAACCTTTGGAATATGAATAATGACAGTACTAATATATATATATATATATATATATATATATATATATAATTTAGGGAAGAGTACAGAACAGAGTTGATAAGAAAGTATTCAAAGTTAACATACAAGAAAACTCAATCTGTCTGCTGTACCAGCTTACTCCCTACTGCTATCTTTTTTCAAGCAAGTTATCTATCTTCAAACAATAACCACCATTCAATAATCTGGGTACCTAGGCAAAACATACCCTAATGGAAAGTGTGAAGAACAACGAGAAACAATTAAGTTACCAAATAAAAGTCAAATAATATGCATCAGAAGAAATAGTGGAAGTGGGGAGAAAGCCTTCACAATTACATACACACACACACACACACACACACACACACACACATTCCTGATGAAAGAAAAATAAAGAGCTACATGACATTAAATATAAATAAGACAATAGAAGGGTATTACAAATAAACAGGCTACATTCAGGAAAGAAGAGAAAAATAACATTATGACAAAATTTATGTTAGAAATAGCAAAAATGACAATATTTAATATAATCAGAACATAAAGGCATTCAAATAGAGAAAAAAAAAAGGAGAAAATGATAAATGAAGATAGAAAACAGATATTATATGTGAAAACTTTTCCTGAATAAGAAAACAGAAATAATGGTACAGGAAAAAAAAATGTTCAAACACATAAGAACACTTTTCTCATATAAAGACTTGAAAATGGAGAATTAAATAACATGATCCAGAAAGGGAAAGGAAAAACATAATACATGATTTACAAAGAGACCAGGTATTTTGGACTGGGTGAATAATTAAATGTTTTGAAGATAATTATTTTAGCACCCAGCCAAAACTATGTGTGGCTTTAGTCTTCTCTGTAGCAAAGTCTTGGAAAATAGTAAGACAAATGGAGGTGGGGAGATATATTATGAGTTTTATTCTCCAGTAACTATAAAAGGAATAAATAAATATAAGGCCTCAGAGAATATAAAGTACCATAAGATCTCTTTGAAAAATACAATTTGATAAACATACAACTGAAGCTTAAATAGTATAGACACAATATAATAAAGGGTAGGTAAATTCTGAAAGCCTTAAAACAAATAATAAATTCTTCATAGATGCTAATAAAAAGGGTATAAATAGTAATGAGTAACAACTTAGAAGTTTCAGCAGATAAGTGAGAGCATAAAATATATTTGTACAGATACCTTCACATAGTAAATAATTAATATTTAAAATTTAAAGAATATTTTGCAATGGACCTTAATAATAATATTTGAAGGTATGAATGCAACTAGTCAAAGACTTAGACATTAAGATTCTTACTAATCAAATCATGATGTGAAGAGGGAAATTTTTCTCATTTTTTTAAATATTTTCTTTATTTATTTGACAGAGAGAGTTCACAAGTAGACAGAGAGGCAGGCAGAGAGAGAGGAGGAAGCAGGCTCCCTGCTGAGCAGAGATCCCGATGTGGGCCTCAGTCCAGGACCCTGAGATCATGACCTAAGCTGAAGGCAGAGGCTTTAGCCGACTGAGCCACCCAGGCACCCAATTTTTATCATTTTATACTAGGTTGTGAATATTCATCGTCTGAAGTTGGTAAACCAAGTACAGTTTTTGGTATCAAATCTATTAAATATTTGTGGGTTCCAAATCATATGGCATTAAAATTCATAAAACAAAAATTTCCAGGATAAATGAAGACAAAATAACCTCCACAGTAACTTTCTTTCCTTCTTACCTACAAATCAAATAACAACTGAATCACTGAGGATAGAAATATAAATTATATAATTAGTAAGCTATATTAAACATGTATCAAATTTATTCTTAAATCAAAGAGCATATCTCATGGACTGGAAGAACAAATATTGTGAAAATGTCTATGCTACCTAGAGCAATCTACACATTTAATGCACTCCCTATCAAAATACCATCAATGTTTTTCAAAGAAATGGAACAATAATCCTAAAATGTATATAGAATCAGAAAAGACCCCAAAAAGCCAGAGGAATGTTGAAAAAGAAAACTAAACTTGGCAGCATCACAATTCCAGACTTCAGGCTTTATTACAAAGCTGTAATCATCAAGACAGTATGGTACTGGCACAAAAACAGACACATCGATCAATGGAACCAAATAGAGAGCTCAGAAATGGACCCTCAACTCTAGGGTCAACTCATCTCCAACAAAGAAGGAAACAATGTCCATTGGAAAAAAGACAGTCTTTTCAACAAATGGTGTTGGGAAAATTGGACAGCCACATGCAGAAGAATGAAACTGGACCATTTCCTTATACCACACGCAAAAATAGACTCAAAATGGATGAAAAACCTCAATGTGAGACAGGAATCCATCAAAATCCTTGAGGAGAACACAGGCAGCAACCTCTTCGACCTCAGCCGCAGCAACTTCTTCTTAGAAACACCTCCAAAGGCAAGGAAAGGAAGGGAAAAAATGAACTATTGGGACTTCATCAAGATCAAAAGCTTTTGCACAGCAAAAGAAACAGTCAACAAAACCAAAAGACAACTGACAGAATGGGAAAAGATATTTGCAAATGACATATCAGATAGAGGGCTAGTATCCAAAATCTATAACGAACACCTCAAACTCAACACCCGAAGAACAAATAATCCAACCAAGAAACAGGCAGGAGACATGAAGAGACATTTCTCCAGAGAAGACATGCAAATGGTCAACAAGCACATGAAAAAGTGCTCAACATCCCTAAGTTTCAGGGAAATAAATACAAATTAAAACCACAGTGAGATACCACCTTACACCAGTCAGAATGGCTAAAATTAACAAGTCAGGAAACAACAGATGTTGGCGAGGATATGGGGAAAGGGGAACCCTCCTACACTGTTGGTGGGAATGCAAGCTGGTGCAACCATTCTGGAAAACAGTATGGAGATTACTCAAAAACTTGAAAATTGAGCTACCCTATGAATCAGCAATTGCACTACTGGGTATTTACCCTAAAGATACAAATGTAGTGATCTGAAGGGACATATGCAAATGAATTTTTATTGCAGCAATATCCACAATAGCCAAACTATGGAAAGAACATATGAGTGGATAAAGATGTCACACACACACACACACACACACACACACACACACACTGGAATACTATGCAGCCATCAAAAAGAATGAAATCCTGGGCACCTGGGTGGCTCAGTGGATTAAAGCCTCTGCCTTCAGCTCAGGACATGATCTCAGGGTGCTGGGATCGAGGTCCACATCAGGCTCTCTGCTCAGCAGGGAGCCTGTTTCCTCCACTCTCTCTCTGCCTGCCCCTCTGCCTCCTTGTGATCTCTGTGTGTGTGTCAAATAAATAAATAAAATATTTTTTATTTTTTTTTAAAGATTTTACTTATTCGACAGAGAGAAACATAGCCAGAGAGGGAACACAAGCAGGGGGAGTGAGAGAGGGAGAAGCAGGCTTCCCGCCGAGCAGGGAGCCCAATATGGGACTCAATCCCGGGTCTCCAGGATCATGACCTGAGCCGAAGGCAGTTGCTCAACCAACTGAGCCACTCAGGCGCCCCATAAAATATTTTTTTAAAAAAAGAATGAAATCCTGCTATTTGCAATTATGTAGATGGAACTGGAGGGTATTACGCTGAGCGAAATAAGTCAATAAGAGAGAGACAATTATCATATGATCTCTCTGACATGAGGAATTTGAGGCAGGGCAGGGGGTTGTGGGGTGTACGCAGGGAAAAAAAAGTAAACAAGATGGGACTGGAGAGAGTCTTAATCTCAGGCAACAAACTGAGGGTTGCTGGGAGGTGGGGAGGGAGGGATAGAGTTGTGATGTTATGGAAAAAATAAAAATTTTTAAAAAATCAAAAGCACATCATAACTGAAACTACAAAATATCAAGAAGATAAAAATACTGAATGATTTCATGAACCTATGGATATAATTAAGGTCTTTCTCTGGAGAAAATGCATTCCCCAAAACATTTATATTACAAGAAAAGAGAAAATATAAAATCAAAAGAATTAAGCATGTTGAATCAAAAAGTTAGAAAAAGAAAATTTTAAAAAGAGAAATGCAAGGGAGGAAATTAAAAATCAAAAATTAATGGGCTTATAAAGCAGGAAAAACTGTAGAAAAATAAATTCAAGAGAGCTGGTTCTGAGGCTCAGATGGGTAAAGCACAAGATGAGCCTGTAAAATCTTACTGTGTGAGAAAGCAAGGAAATGGTTAGACCAACACGAAGACATTTCCAGTGGCCAGACTGTGAATGATCTGGGAATCAAAATATAGAATGATAATAACTCATTAAAACCCTTGGAATAGGATGCCTGGGTGGCTCAGTTGGTTAAGCATCTGCCTTCAACTCAGGTCATGATCCTGGGGTCCTGGGATCGAGCCCCATGTTAGGCTACCTGCTAAGCAGGGAGTCTGCTTGTCCTCTGCCTCTCCCCTGGTTGTGCTCTCTCTCTCTAATAAATAAATAAAATCTTTAAAACCCTATGAACAAACTAGGAAATCATAATTTTATTTATTTATTTAATACTTATTTACTATTTTATGAAATTTTAATTTCCTTAATATTTTACTTAATATTTTATGAAAATTTAATATTTGTATACTTTCAAAATACCTCTTCACAAAGTCCTTATTAATTACAAAAGGGAAAGGTAATTCACTGCAGAGAAGTCCTCCATATAATCACCATAATCAACTAATTAAAGTGAAATCACGTGTCACCTGACAAGATGGAAAAAGAACATAGAATCACTTCTATGACATTTCTGCCAAAGATATCCCACTTGAATCTAATCATGAGGAAAGATCAGAGAAACGAAACTGAAGTATATTCAACTATATAACTTGTTTGTAATCTTCCAGCATTAAGGTCATGAAATGCAAGGAAAATGGAGAAACTATTCCAGTCTAGACAAGAAAATGAAATGCAACACAAGATTTTGAATTGGATCCTTTTTGCTATAAAAATCACTATCAGAACAATTGGCTAAATTCAAATGGGAGAGGTCTAAGAATTCGATTACATACCTGTATCTGTGTTCCTTTTTTATTTTGATGGATGTATTGTGATTATATGGTAAGAGCATTTTCTTGTTTTTAAGAAATACATACTAAAATATTTAAGGAAAATGGAGTATCAAATGGCTCTGAATAAATAAGTTTCTTTACATTAAACTTACAACATTTCTGTAACACTGTAGTGTCAAACTTATTAAATTTTATTTTCAAAAATTTAATAACTTCTCATATGACTTATATGTTAGAAAATATAATGAGAAAAAGATATCAGTCATAATAACAAAGAAAAAAAAAGGTAATATGCCCAGAAATAAAATTTATTGTGGCATAAAAGGACACCTCTAAAAACTGGAAGTAGGAAGGTTCAATATTACAAAAATACAAGTCCTTGGATAGAAATATTCTATATCACAAAGACATTCATTCTCCATAAATGAATATTTAAGTTTAACATATTTCCAACTAAAATACTCACATTTATTTGTTTAAAAGCCCAATTATTTCTAAAGGCCATATAGAAATATGAATTTAGAAGAAAAGCCTGAAAAAGTCTTTCAAAAAAGAGTAATCTGTAAAGGTTAATCTTACCATATACTGAAATACAATATGATGCTTCAAAAATTATAACAATTCAACACAAATGCATAAACAAAGATAAGTGGAAACAGTAAATAATAGCTCCCAGAAATAGATCCAGAATGCATATGAAAATTTAGCATGCAATAGTTCATTTTAAATTAGTAGAAAAAAGATAGATTACTCAACAAATAGTATTAAAACAGTTGATCGGCCATTTGGGAAAATATTAAGTTGCAGCCATACATCACTATTCTAAAATAAATTATTCAAAAATAAATTCCAGATGCACCAAATATTTAACAAGCTTAATATTAAAAATAAAACTATATAATAGAAGAAAGCATGGAAGAATTATTTTTAAATCTTGGCATGAAGAATGGCATTTTCAGCAAAAATCAGTAACAGAGGACAAAAATCACACAATCTAAAATGTTTGTATGGGAACCCTCTTATACTGTTGGTGGGAATGCAAGTTGGTGCAGCCACTTTGGAAAACAGTGTGGAGATTCCTTAAAAAATTAAAAATAGAGCTACCCTATGACCCTGCAATTGCACTACTGGGTATTTACCCCAAAGATACAGATGTAGTGAAAAGAAGGGCCATATGTACCCCAATGTTCATTGCAGCAATCACCAAATTGTGGGAAGAGCCAAGATGCCCTTCAACAGACAAATGGACAAAGAAGATGTGGTCCATACATACAATGAAGAATTACGTCTCCGTCAGAAAGGACGAATACCCAATTTTTGTATCAACATAGATGGGACTAGAGGAGATTATGCTAGTGAAATAAGCCAAGCAGAGAAAGTCAATTACTATGTGGTTTCACTTACTTATGGAGCTAAGGAATAACATGGAGGACATTAGGAGAAGGAAAGGGAAAGTGAATTGGGGTAAATCGGAGGGGGAGATGAAGCGTGAGAGACTGTGGACTCTGAGAAACAAATAGCGTTGGGAAGTGAGGTGGGTGGAGGAATGGGAGAGCCTGGTGGTGGGTATTAAAGAGGGAACATATTGCATGGAGTACTGGGTGTAGTGCATAAACAATGAATCATGGAACACTGAAAAAATAAAATAAAATTTAAATTCAAAATAAAATAAAAGGTATGATAAAAATCATAAACATGAAAAAAATGCAAACTGAGAAAAATACTTGTAACATACATGCCAAAGGGCTAATTTCTTTTATACATGAAGATTTCTTTCAAATAAAGGGAAAAATAAACCTCAATGAATGGGCAAGGGATATATAAATAGGCTAGTCACATAACTACACATGACCACAAATATATGAGAAGATTCTAAACCTCACTCTTGAAGAAATGCAAACTTAGAGAGCAATTAAAACTATTTCCAACCAATTTATTAGCAAAATGTTTGTATTATAATGCATATTAGTACATATGTTGTGAAATAGAAACTTGCATATACTGATGGTGAGAGTAGAAATTAATGCAACGGCTTTGGAAGACAATTTGTAAATAGTTATCAAAATTTAAGGGGCACCTGGGTGGCTCAGTTGGTTAAGCGGCTGCCTCGGCTCAGGTCAGGATCCCAGAGACCCGGAATCGAGTCCCATATCGGGCTCCCTGCTCAGCTGGAGGCCTGCTTCTCCCTCTCTCACTCCCCCTGCTTGTGTTCCCTCTTTGGCTGTGTTTCTCTCTGTCAAATAAATAAAATCTTAAAAAAAAAATTTAAATGCACACATCCTTTGGCCTTGTAGTCCTATTAATACACTTGCTTAGCAAAAAAAGAACATAGTACAAAATGTTTACTTGATTTTAACATCAAAACTAACTAGAAAAAAATCCCCACTGATTAGTAAGGATCCACCTATCAGGAGACTGAAACCACACCAGTAACTTTAATGGCAAAACAAATGATACAAAGAACTGTTATGTCAGATATTAGAGAACTGAAGAGACAAAAAAGAACAGCAAATATGCAGCATCTATGACCATTATGTCTGCTAATGAAGCAAAGGGAAGAGGCTGAATTACTAAAACTTAGAAGTGCGGAGCAGTGGTCCTAAGAAGCTGAGATTTGGACCTCTGAGGACAGAGAACCCACAGCTGGAGCTCAGTTGCTGAGGGACTGCAATGAAGCTATTTCTGGGAACACTGGGAAAACTGCAAATGGAATTAACTGCTGCTGTTAGAAGAACAGCCACTGCTTGGGTGAAAAAGACATTGCTGGAGAGACACAAGGAAACAAACTAGAAATAAAAAACAAAAGGATAAACACTTTCCTTAACTTTGCTCCTGCCTTCCAATCTCCCTCTAACACCTGCTATTGACAGATCCTATCAGGAAGCCAGCTAGCTTCCTGGGAAAAACTGATTTGCTGAGTCCCAGACTCAGCATCACATAGCAGAATATATAGAAGGGTAGGTTTTAGGGTGAGACATAATAGATTAAAAAGCACATCCATTAGTAGTATTTTGGTATATTCAAACAATGAAATATAGCCACTAAAATGAATAAGGTATATATCTACATATTGGCATGAAAAGGCCTTCATAAAACATAACATTATTAAGTGAAAATTAAAAGTATGATATAGGGTAATAAAAATGCCCTACCATATGTATTGAAAATATAAAATATATTTTAATGTTAAAAATATACACGTGTATGCATATATATTTACATACTTGAATATGCATGGACAATTTCAAGAAAAAAATTTTTTCATAATAGTTATTTCTGAGGGTAAGTGGTCATCTGAATGTTGCTTTGAACCTAGAAAGGTCTCCTATCCCCCTGAGCAGCATTGCAAATGGGTTTAAAGAACATCAATCAAAGCGTTTTAGCTGTAGTGGAAAGTTCTACCAATGGAACTGTAAAGTCTAGAACATGAGAGATAGATTTTAGCCAAAGCATAAAAATTTTAAATGCCAGATTGAAGAAAATGGATTGTAATCTAAGTTTTGGAAGACAGTAAAACTCTCACAGCTTTCAAGTGGACAGTTAACATGATCAACTTCCCTTGTAAGTCATCATACTTAAAAAAAAAAAAAAAAAAGGAATCTGGTCCATAATATATATTGGAAGGAAGTCCAGAGATCAGTTCAGTCAAAGTAATGGGTTCCCAGTCTAGGGTTAGTGCAGAAGGTACTTCTGAGTTAGACTGGCTAGAATGGAGCAAGAGCCTGAAACAAGAAGTGTGACCTAGTGTGACTACTAGTGGAGAGATCTGATTTGCAACACACAGCAGTGCAGGGTGTTCTGCCTGAACCCCCAGAAATGATTTGAGCTCAAGTTTAAGTTGCTATTACTTAATTTCTAAAGGTCACTCGAGATTTTCTGACAAAAAGTACAAGTACATTGAGATAGTTATGAGTGGTAAGAAAAAAATAAATTCTTGTTTTTTTCAATAAAACATTCATCTTTTCTCCTTTGGGATTTAAAAAAAAAAAAAGTGACCTTTACAATGAAAAATAAAGTTGAGAAAATAATTTTCTGATACTCCTTTTCCGAAATAATCAAGTGGCATTTTCCACAGGAACTATCATTGATGATATAAACACGGAGACACATACATCTTTTCCATCTTTTATTCCTTCTTGGAACATACATTTTCATCTTTTAGCTCTGTTTTTTTCAACTTTGTTTTCTTGTATGCATTACACAGTCTGTTTCTCTGTCTTCTCCACTAACAGGCCACTCTTTTTCTTACTTGTACTCCTAAGATTTGAATGGCTTAAAACTTTAAAATGGAGCAATAGTTACTTTTCCAGATAAATGTATATCTTGAAACTCCTTTCATCTTTAGCTACTAAAAAATGGGAAGTCTCTCAAATTACAGAAAATATCCTTAAAATGTTAGGAATGATGACACAGTTTTTTCAGGTTTTCTGTAAATGTACATCATAAAATAAAAAAAAAAAAGTAAGGAAAATATTCACTGAGGAGTACTGTTTTGTTTCTCAATTCCTTGAAGTTATCTCTGTCTTCTCTTGAAAGCCATTTTTTTTTCCTTCTATGTTTTCCTATGTTGGAAAAAGCAAGATGTACTTACAAATATCTTATGAACCTGAAACCCTTTTTGTTACTGGAACAAAAACAAACAAACAAACAAAAAAAACCCTTTTGTTAAAGTACAGAAATTCTTTCTCCCAGATAAACCAGTAGTTAAAATGTAAAGTGCATATTTCAACTTGTCTTTTTCAGGATAAGCCTCATAAGCTTGAAAAAAATAGAAGCATAGTATATTAACCCAAACAAAGGTAGCTAACTAGACCATACACCTAATGGTAACTGTGTAAGGCACTTTCCCCAGTCATATGCTAAAGAACAGCTCCCTGCCTCCTGTTAAAAAAAAAAGATATTTTTCTTCCCTTTGTCTCTTCAGAATATCAACTTCTAATAATAATAGGACATGTGTGTACCTAGACCCAGATGCTATTTCACCCAGATGGTAAAACTACTGTAGATTTTGCTAACTGTAAGGTTTTCTAACAATTCTCCTTCAAAATAATAAGTGGCATGACTTTTTGCTTTGGAAAACAATCATCTCCTTCTGGGTTAGCAAGCTCTGAAGAATCCTGAAACACAAAAAAAACTATAGAAGAAAAAAACTGGAGAGTTTTAAGGAAAAAATGTGTAAGAAAAAAAAAGTACTTGGAAGTGCCCGTGAATCTGGACCTCAGAATTAATGAGACAGTTGGAAGGGTGTTTAAAGGTGCATGTTATGTTCTCTCCCTTAAATTAAGATTGTATCAAGAGTGGTCAAAATGGCAAAATGCAACAAATGCATATATATTATTCAACTTGTAAAATGTGGTGGGTAGGAGGAAACTACTGCTACTGACTCTTGTTTTTATGAGAAAATTCATATAAATGATACTATGAAAATTCTCTACCACTTGACAACTGTGTGAACCTTGGTATGAAACCAAAGCCTCACTATCCTTAACTGTAAAATGGGCCATATGTTAATTTTGTATCACTGGTGAAACAAATTATTGCAAATCTATCAGTTTAAAACAAATTTATGATTTTACAGCTATGAAAGTCAGAAGTCTGAAACAGATCTCACTATGCTAAAATCAAGTTGTCAGGAGGGCTGCATTCCTGCTGGAAGCTCCAGGGGAGACTATTTCTTTGGCTTGTCCCTGGTTGCAGAGGCTACCCCAATCTGTGGCTCATGCCCCCACTTCCATCTTCAAAGTTTTGAGTGGCCGGTTGGGCCTTTCTCACCCTGAATCTCACTGACTCTAAGTCACTTGCCTCCCTCTTCTGCTTTTAAACCTTTTAATTATAGTGGGCCTACTGCAAAAGCAGAATCTTCTCCCATTTCAAGGTCAGCTGATTAGCAACCTTAATTTCTCTAGCCATGTAGCATAGTTTATTCAAAGGTTCTGGGGATTAGGATACACACATCATTGGGGGCCATTATTTGCTTACTACAGATCTCATAAGTATCTTGTGAGAAATAAATGAAACAATAAAACATGAAAAATGCTTACACTTCCTATAAAAAGCCCTCAAATACTCACATATAAAGTTTATAGATAAGGTAGACACCAAAGAAAACCCAACTAGCCTCACCCAAAGTAAGCAAGCATATATATAATGGCTGGACTTTTTTTCCAGTTTAGTGAGAAATAATTGATATGCATCACTATATAAGTTTAAGGTGTACAGCATAATTGTCTGATTTACATATACTGTGAAATGATTATAATAGGTATGGTTAACATCCATCATCTCATTTAGCTAAGAAAGAAAATTTTAAAAAATTATCCTTGTGATGAGAACTCTTATGATCTATTCTCTTAACAACTTCTCTATCATACGGAAGTATTAACTATAGTCATCATGTTACACATCTTATCCCTCGTGTTTATCTTACAACTGGAAGTTTGTACCTTTTGATCACCTTCCTCCAATTTCTCCTACTCCTACCCTGCCCACTATCTCTGGTAACTACAAATCTGATCTCTTTTTCTATGAGCTTTTTTTTAAGATTCTACATGTAAATGAGATCATAAAATATTCGTCTTTGTCTGTCTGACTTATTTCATTTAGCATAATGCCTTCAGGATCTATCCATATTGTTGCAAATGGATTTCCTTGTTTTTTTATGGCTGAATAATATTCAATTGTGTATATTGTACCACAACTTCTTTATCCATTCATGTATCACTGAACATGATGTAGGTTGTTTCCATTATAAAAAACACTGCTATGAACATAAAGGTGCAACTTTTTGAGTTAAGGTTTTATCTTTGGAAATTCCCAAAAGTAAAATTGCCGGATCATATGGTAGTTCTATACTCCACACTGTTTTTCATAGTGGCTATACCAATTTACAATCCCACCAACAGTGCCCAGGGGTTCCCTTTTCTCCACATCCATACAAGCATTTGTTATTTCTTGTCTTTTGATAATGGCCATTCTAAAGTTGACATTGTAGTTTTAATTTGCATTTTCCTAATGATTAGTGATTATGAGCATCTTTCCAAGTATCTGTTGGCCTTTTGTATATTTTCCTTAAAGAAATGTCTATTTAGGTCCTTTGCTCATTTTTTAGTTGAATTATTTTTTTTGCTATTGAGTTGCAAGAGTTCTTTATATATTTTAAATATTAATCCCTTATCAGATACATAGTTTCTAAATATCTTTTACCATTGTGTAAGTTGTCTTTTCACTTTGTTGGTGTTTTCTTCTGCGTGTAGAATCTTATTAGTTTGACAGTCTCACTTTTTTAAATTTTATTCTATTGCTTGTATTTTAGGTGTCATATCTAATAAAGCATTACCAAGACTCATGTCAAAGAGTTCTTCTATGTTTTCTTCTAGGAGCTTCACAGTTCCAGGTTTTATATTTTAGTCTTTAATACATATTGAGCTAATATTTATGAATGTTAGCGGTCAAGTTTCATTCTTTTATTTTTGAATATCCAGTTTGCCCAGCATGATTTATTGAAGAGACTGTCTTCTCAGTTGAGCATTCTTGGCCCCACTGTCAAATTCTAGTTGACTGTATATGCCTAAGTTTACTTCTGGACTCTCAATTCCATTCCATTGGTCTATTTGCTTTTATACCAGTACTATAATGTACTAATGAATATAGCATTGTAGTATAATTTAAAATCAGGAAGTGTGATGCCTCCTGCTTTGTTTTTCTTTCTCAAATATTTTTGCCTATTTAGAGTCTTGTGGTGCCACATAAATTTTAGGAATTTTTTTCTATTTCTGTAACAAACACCACTGGAATCTTGACAGGCATGTGTTAAATCCACAGATAAATTTTGACATTTTAACAATATTAATTCTTCCATTCCATAAAGATAGCTTTCCACTTATTTATGTCTTCTTTGATTTTTCTTATCAATATCTTACAATTTTCAGAGTAGTGATCTTTCTCCACCTTGGTTAAATATATGCCTAAGTATTTTATTGTTTTTGATGCTATTTAAATGAGATTGATTTATTTCTTTTTCAGAAAATTCATTGTTAGTGTACAGAAACACTGATTTTTATATGTTAATTTTGTATCCTGCAACTTTACTGAATTCCTTGATTAGTTCTAACAGTTTTCTGGTTGAGTCTTTAGGGTTTTCTATATATAAAATCATGTCATCTGCAAATGGAGACAATTTTAGCTGAATTTTTTTAAGGTCCTTAACTGAACCTTCCTATTTATGCCCATTGCATTTTGAATCATTCCCATTTATATCTTCTTTATAATTCAGATTCAGTCATATTATCGATTGAAAGCATCCTCACATGTGCTTTCATGAGATCATTGTTTCAGCAGAGACAGAGTGCTAAGGGAAATTGTCAATTTGCTAGAGTTAGCACAAAGACACAGCTACTAAGCAAGCAGGACATGCCTCCAAAGAGAAGTCATAATCATAGAACATCAAGTCAGAACCTCTAAAGGCAAAACTGGGAGCTCCACTGCTTTCCATTACGCTCTATTCTGTTCTGAGATCTAAATTGCTGCCATTATTTTATCTTTTTATCACTTCACACAAGTGTCCTTGGGAGACACTACAGAGGGGTAGCACATATCTCATTCCACTGACTCTAAATTAATTTGATCTTTTAACTCCCAGCTACCATGCTTCCTAGACCCTTAAAGAAATTGTCTTAGGGTGACTTTTTTTTTCTTTTGCACAAATAAAACCTGTCCAGTAGAAGCTGAGGGTTTTGGCAAAATTACATTTAATATTTATTTCAATTCACCTAGAAATACAAAACTTTTACTACATTCAAGAATTTTTTAACAATAATAGTAAAGACACATAAAAGTAGCATATATAGGAATTAGTTTGATTTAACATAAGGACTTTGTATAGCAGTGTTCAAGACAAAAGTATACCCCTTCAAAAAGGTGTCACCTGCTGCCTCTGGCACCCTTTCCCCTAGAGACAATGATGATTGATTTAAAAAAAAAAAATGATTTGAAAGAGTTAACAAACACTGGAAGATAAAAGAATAGACAGGTTAGCTTTTTCAAATCATACAACAAATTACCCAATAAATATTTAAAACACAGAGTAAATGCTTTACCAAAGTTGAAAAAAAATCAAGATTATTATCTTTGTCATCCAGAAGATTTTTTTAAAGCTCAACTATCACTGGACTATTCCATATTATTAGTATATTGGTGATCAAATAATAGATCTGTAAATTTGATAGTTAGGACAAGAAGTCTTGAGAAAAATGTTCCAGATATAGACTGTCTTTATAAAATAAGAAAATACTGTCAATTGCATAAACTTCAAAATATTTAACTCTATAATTCCTATGATATTATAAGTCAAACACTACAAAATAAAAACAAAATGGAATATAAATAAATTTCAGAGGAAGAATAACAGGCATTGTCTTTTTTTTTCCTTGAAAATTTTAATGTGAATTCTCCTAGTGAAAATTAAGTATTAATTAGCTCACAAAGGGCAGGCAGTAAGACTGATTGGGTAGGCACTAGAAGACCAGCCAGAAATGAGGGGTTTGATCAGTCCTGAGCCATGTGATCTTTCTAAGCCTTTGTTTTCTTTTCTCTTTAAAAGTATTTATTTGAAGTTCTGGGAGTTCACAAAGACCCTCACTTTACAAAATAAAATATTTGAAATCTAGAGAACTGAAATGACTTCAGGGGGACAAAGCAGGATATGCCTATCTATGTTTTTTCCATCTTACTACTCTATCAAAATGATTCCCCCTCCTCTCTCAACCATTTCACAAGTGCCTTGTTTCTTCTGTCTGTGGTAAATACCACTGAAAACAATGACAAACCCTGGATATATTCCTCACTCACTCGGTACTCCACGAAGTTGGGGAGGAGGCACATCATTTACAGCAATCATGTGAGACAAAATAGCTTCTGGGAGAGAAGACAAAGGCATCTTGATGGCTCAAAGGCAGCTGATCAAAGGCTACTTGAAAGGCAAATGAATGATTCTTCTTTTCCTTGAGGCATCATAAAGCAGAACCCTCATGGTACTGCTTGATTGGCTGAGCACAATGGAATCTTCATATTCACAGTTCTTAAACAGTGCACAGCATTTTCAAGAGTCAACTATAGACCAGGAAAAGCTAGCTCTTAGTCCTAGTAGAGTGAAATTTATGAAGGGGGGTTTTGCAACCTACAGAGAGCAATAAGAAGGAAGAAGGAAATTCCACAGGGCAGATACAGCAGACTCAACAGCACACAAATTCAGATTAAATGAAAGATTTCATTTCCTTGGTCATCCATATCCCAGAGCCCTTTTTCTGCTTACTAAATGTTTACATAAAGTATTAGAGTCCTGATTTGTAACAGCACCAAAAGGGTATTTATACTGGTATCCAGGGCTACATACATAGGGTAAAACACCTCTTCTATTTATATATCAATAAACTCACCCCTGCTTATATGTAACCATATTCTACTGGAGTATGGTATATGTTTCAGTCATTTTCTGCTGCTTCACAGTACTTACGGTTCATTATAATGCCTAGGGTTTAGAGTCATAATTAATGTATCTTTTAATTCTATGTTATCTCCCAAGCCTTTAAAAATATGTTACTGGTGTCATAACTATAGTAAGTAATACGTGAAAGGACTGCAACTGATTACTAGAATGGTAACCATTGACCAACTTCATCTAGAAAACATTAATAAGTAGAATTGAAAGCTTTAGTTGTATTACAAAAGTAACACATTTATCTTTCAACAGTTCCTATTACATTGTATCTACACTAAATAAATAAATAGTATCTGCATAATAAACTTAATTCACCATAACTTTTCCACTGAATATATTTTCCTGTCCCCAGTTTTATAAACTCTGGATTCACTGGAGACTCAAATCTGTTGAGTCTTATCATTGCTTTTCATTTTGTTTCTTTTATACTAGTCATAATTTGTATCACAGAATGGTACCTTGACATCCCAGCTGTACTCCCTTGGTAATCCCCACAGCCTTCATTTGACAGACCATCCCAGATCTATTCTCTTCCCATTCTCACATTTAAAACTCAAAGAACCAAGGACCTCCTTATAGAAGTTAATCACAAAGTGTTTTTGCATTTTTTCATGGATTTTGAACAGATGGGACTCTGTTAGATGATTTCTTTTCCTTTGACAAGTAGTTTTGATCAAATAAATCAAAGAAAGGAAGTTTTCAAAGGCCCTAAGTTCATGACCAATTTCCCCTCTGATTCCAATTTCATCGATTATTATTATTTATTTTCCAGGTTTTTTCTTTTCTAAATTTTCACCTTTTCTTTTTCTTTTCTGTATTTCCCATATTAAAAAACATAATGAAACCTACATATCATAGTAATTTCACATCAAACACAAGCTTGCTTGAAAACTCTTTAAAAAAAAAAAGAAAATATGAAAAGTTGACAAGGCAAGAAAATAAGAACATTAGGGAGGAAACAGAAAAACAGTTTAAAAAATCTTAACTAATTTTATCTAAGTTTATATAATCTTCATGATTTTGTGTATTTGCTAGTATCTGCTGGTATATGTCCAGAAAGAATCCATCAAATCACAAATGCAGCTCCTCCAAATGTTTTCAGTTAGTCCTTCCAATGTATTCTCAGTCCTCTTTAGATTCATTCTAAGAACAATAATATGATCACATAATCACATGATTTGTATTTGATGAAAAGATGTATTAAGCTGTTTGTCAATGCCTAGAAATCCTTCATAAAACTGAGCACTTCTCAAACACTTATTTGTAAAATTATCTTGTCAAGTAACTTAATTTGACTTAATTTCAATAGACTAATCTACACATATAACACAATCATATATATGTAATGATACATCAATGCAAACTTTAAAATAGTCTACATATGTAATAATGCATCAAACATTATGAAGATTAAAATAAAAATAGATGTAAGGATCCTAAAACAGCTTCTAAATATAGTAATCACTCAATTATAATTTTGATTAGCAATAATAATATTAATTTTTCTGAGGTGATCCTGAGAAATTCACACAAGAGTAAATACTTTTTAAATACTTTTTTTTTAAGATTTTATTTATTTATTTGACAGAGCGAAACACAGTCAGAGAGGGAACACAAGCAGAGGGACTGAGAGAGGGAGAAGCAGGCTCCCCGCCGGGCAGGGAGCCCGATGTGGGGCTCGATCCCTGGTCTCCAGGATCATGACCTGAGCTGAAAGCAGTCGCTTAACCAACTGAGCCACTCAGGCGCCCCTTTTTCGTTTTTTTTTAAAAAAGATTTTATTTTATTTGACAGAGAGAAACACAGCGAGAGAGGGAACACAAGCAGGGGGAGTGAGAGGGAAAAGCAGGCTTCCCACTGAGCAGGGAGCCCCATGTGGGACTCCATCCAGGGTCTTCAGGATCATGACCTGAGCCAAAGGCAGTCGCTTAACCAACTGAGCCACCCAGGCTCCCCTCTAAATACTTTTTCTTAATGATACTTTTCATATGGGTTCCACTGACTCCTTCTACATTGTCAGCAGTAGTATATTATAGATTTATTGTCCAAGATATAACTTAGGTCTTGATTCTGTATCATAAAAAACAGTAATAATAATAACCAAATTTACCATAATTTTTATACATATCTAAATTTCCAAATAAATTAATTCCAAAAACAGTGCTTCAATTAAAAGTAAAACAATTGTTTTAATTCACATATTTATATTTAAAAATATAATCATCAATTGTAATAGCATTGTATGGTAACAGATGGTAGCTATACTTATGGTGAACATATAGAGACATTGAATCACTATGCTATATACCTAAAACTAATGTAACATTGTGTGTCAACTATACTCCAACAAAAAATATTTTTGTTAAATTAAAAATATATAATTATCAAAACATTTATATAAATTAAAACTGATTAGATCAAAACTCATTTATATAAAGTAGAGTGTTACATATTACATCACTGGCCAATCTGTTCTTTGAAAGGACAGTCCATACTATAAGTACACATGCCTATAATGACTCCAAAGTAAATTATATATTTATTAATATATATTCACATAAATAGTTAAAAATAATACCCAAATTGGGGCACCTGGGTGCTCAGTCAGTCAAGTATCTGACTCTTGATTTCACTCAGGTCATGATCTCAGGATTGAGAGATCAAACCCCACACCTGCTCTACTCTGAAATGGAACATGCTTAAGATTCTTTCTCCCTCTGCTCCTCCTCCCCACCCGGCCCTACCAACCTCCTGCCACCTGATTACATGCATTCTCTCTCTCAAAAGAAAGTGATAATAATAATATCTAAGTTAACCAAAATGTACATAACCTATATATAATTTTATGTAAATAAAGATTTATAAAGTAATGAGTAAAGTACAATATTTATTTTTTTATTTATTTTTTTTAAAGATTTTTTTATTTATTTATTTGACAGAGAGAAACACAGCGAGAGAGGGAACACAAGGAGGGGGAGTGAGAGAGGGAGAAGCAGGCTTCCTGCCGAGCAGGCAGCCCGATGTGACTCGATCTCCGGGATCATGACCTAAGCCGAAGGTAGTTGTTTAACCAACTGAGCCACCCAGGCACCCCATACAATATTTATTTATATATGCATATATGGAAGTAAAATTTAGACAGTAATTTGGTTTTTGTTTTCTTTTATTTTTTTATTTTTATTTTTGTATTAACATATAATGCATTATTTATTTCAGGAGTACAGGTCTGTGATTCAACAGTCTTACACAATTCACAGCATTTGCCATAGCCCATACCCTCCCCAATGTCCATCACCCAGCCACCCCATTTCCCCCGCCCCCCTCCAACAACCCTTAGTTTTTTCCTGAGATTAAGACTCTCTTATGGCTTGTCTCCCTCTCTGGTTTCATCTTGTTTCATTTTTCCCTCCCTTCTCCACTATGATCCTCTGTCCGAGTTCTCAAATTCCTCATATCAATGAGATCATATGATATTTATCTTTCTCTGATGGACTTATTTTGCTTAGTGTAATACCCTCTAATTCCATCCACATTGTTGCAAATGGCAAGATTTCATTTCATTTTTGATGGCTGCATAATATTCCACTGTGCACATATACCACATTAGATGGTAATTTGTACTGCTTGGTTCCATGTATGTCAAAGTTGCTAATAGAAAGTGAACACTCAGAGTAAAAATACTGTCATTATCTTCTGACTTAAACAATTTTTTTTTCTGTTTAATTTATTCTAAATTGCTATGAAGTATAATTTTTATGTCCTCCCAAATGGTTTTATTGTGAGATTAATTTAAAGCAACTTAAACTCCAATTTATCCATACATTATTAGAGAAATGAATTTTCCAGATCCAATAGACAATGATATATTGGTATACACACATTTGAGTATCTATCAGTAATATATAAATATACTACCTATAATCAAAAGATCTTGTTTTTGATTTATATCAGTCTTTTACCATAAGTTACCTAAGCAATAGTATATTCATGTATAAATAGCCATGGCACTTGCCATAGACACATGTGTTCTTTTAAATACATATTGAATTCAAATTACACATGAAAAAAGATTTTCCATTTGAATTATTTATTTATTTACCTGAAGAAAGGGACCAAGTTTCTCAACAGATGTAGCTACACACATTTGTATAATTTGTTTCTCTAGAGTTAAGATAGTTTCTCTAGAACAGCATTAATCACTACAGTTGTAAACTAAGACCAATTTTCAGTGTTTCTTTCCAGTATAATATATTTGTAACCTTATTCATTAGAAATAAGATGTCAAATTATGATAAAGTTGCATAATTTAATAACTATCAGAAGATTTACCAAAACAATTCCTCGGTTGGTCTAGAGAGTCACAAGTATAACTTATGCTATATTCAAATAGCTTTATTGGATGAATGTTAATTAGTCACAATTCCAATGCTGCTGTAACCCCTTAGATCAGGCATGTAACTCTTTAAATGCCAAAACCTACAAGGGTAATAAGCAAAAATCTGAACCATACAGAAAATGACCTCCAAGTATCGGCAAAGTGGATCAGCATTTGACTCAGAAACTAGAAAACAAGAACAAAGAAGAATAAGTAGGACAAAGAAAATACACTAGCCACTCCTAAGGGTTAAGAGCTTTATCAGTAACCAATGTAGAGAAATGAATCAATTATAGTAAACCACATTGTGCTTTTACATTATTATCATATGAAGGATCAGGTAGACACAAGCTCAGATGCCAGCTCAGTCACTCCATTGTTCTGCCATATGGGAAAAGTTATTTATATGCCTTAGCTTCCTATAAAATGGAAAGATATCTATCTGTAGGGTTATTTTGAGAGAGAAAAGAAATAAAGATCACCTAACACGAGCTCATATAGCATACTCGTCCAATTAATGTTTGCTCTTATATTATATTATATATATATATGTATATATATATATAACTTATAATATATATAAATAATAGTTTAGTGATCAGATTAGCTCAGGGATCATTGTAAGGACTAAATGAGATAATTTTTTAAAGTTTTTATTTAAATTCCAGTTAGCATACAGTGTAACAGTAGTTTCAGGTGTACAATATAGTGATACAACACCCTGTGCTCATCACAACAAATATACTCAACTTCGATCACCTATGTAACCCATCCCCACACCCACCTCACCTCTGGTAATCATCAGTTTGTTCTCTATAGCCAAGAGTCTGATTCTTGATTCGCCTTTCTCTTCTTTTTTCCTTTTGCTCATTTGCCCTGTCTCTCAAATTCCACATATGAGTGAAATCACATGATTCTGGGAGATAGTGTTTTACAGTCCCTAACACTATGCCTTAAACATGTAAGTACTCAATAAATGGTAGATGTGATTAGGTATTATCAGCAACAATAGTATTAGCTCCTTCAACTAATAAATCTGCTGTTATTTTAGGTAGAATCCTCTACCTAATTTGAGTGCCAATTTGAGCATACTAATATTAAAACAGAACAGTCACTTTGAGCTCCTTAGTTTTGTGTCCCCAGTTTTGGCAATTACTGGCCCACAATAATAATAATGCCATTGAGTGATTTGCACTTTCCTGACACATTCTTTTTTGTATATGTAGCCCAATCTTACTACAGACTACATGTATGTATTTTAGTCAATGAATGATGTAAATCACATTGTAAGGATGAACCCAATCCCAACTCAGAGTTACTTACTTCTCTTCTAATACAGACTTCTTCTAGTTTACATCCTAATAATAACTCATGTCACATCATGCTTTATAAAGTCAAATGTTCTGCATCTATTTGAGCATCATAACATTTCCACATGAGAAAGGCAAGTAGTTCTTTTCAAATGAGGAAACTAGGGAATAGCAAGGATGACTGATTTGTCAAACTACACAGCTAGACAGTGGCTGGGAATCTTAATCAGGTCTGTTTCAGAGCTGGAAATATGAAGATAGAGGAACATAAACTGAAGACAAGATAAGGGAAGAGGACTATGAAGGGGGCTGATTTGTTCAGGAGATGGATGATGAAGGTTTAAATGAAGGCAAGACAACAGGGAAGGAAAAGGGAGAATGGCTGGAGACAGAGGCTGAAGAGAACAATAAGTTACTGAATTTCTAGGATTCACATTTCATGTGAATATGCAACTACACTAATCATATCAAAAGATATGATGATGATATGATAAAATCAATAATAATAACAGCCAACATTTAATGGGCACTTTTTACCAAAGCATCAATTTGGACACTCCACATATATTTAACCCTCACAACCTCGTGAGATAGATACAATTTATTAGGCTTACCATATAGATAAGAAAAGTAAGGTACATGAAGGTAGTTAGTTTAAGAAGATTATAAAGAGCAGGTCAGATCTTACTTTTAACCTATAGCAAAAGAACCTGAGAGGCTGGATCTGAAAGGGATTCTTAGAAGTTTGTGAAAAAATGACCACGTTAGTGTTAAAGTCCGATGTAGACTGCTTCCCCAAAAAGAACCAAGGACGCTCAGGATAATGCAAGGCACACCGCGAGGTTTTGTTTTTTATTTCCAGCTAGCTGGGGTCCAAGTATCTGCCCGGCACAGTGGGTTTCAACAAGGACCCCAAATGCAAGGGTCTAGGGGTTTATATGCGTTTTAAACAGCAAGCGTGAGTTACACAGTAATTTTCTTGGTTGGGTGAGATAACATTTTAACAACCACCCCCCACAAGTTGTGAGAATGCCCAAACATTCCAGGAACTGAAGCAAGATGCACAAATGGTTTCTTAACTGCCCTCATTTGGTAAACAGGCCCTGTAAAGGCATAAATCACCTGGGGGTCTTAGATATGTAGAGGCCTAAATCACCAGGGAGTTTCAGAGCCTATTACAGCAGCCTTGAAGCTAAGCAGGCCCTAACAGGGAAAGATAAGACATGGGATATCTGCTCCTCTCTCCTTTCTCAAAATGATTAACCTTTATTTTATCCTGAAGTCTAACATTGTTTCCTCAGTCTATATCCTTCAGAAAATACCTACAGAATTCTGGGATCTTATTTACAAATAAGAATGTCATTTTAATATAGAAATCACTATGAAGATGAATCCAAATGCAATCTGATTTTTTAAAACTAAGGATATTTCTCAATAAATAAAAACAAATGTTTTCTTAAAACATACATGAACTATTTGTCTGAAATGACTCTTAATAGTCTTAACCAACAGGACCAAAATAAGACTTCATGCCATCCCTTTTTATAAGAAATATAAATATTCAGCAGGATAGGCAGAGCATCTTAATATTTAGGGATAACTATTTAAAATGATCAAGATGTTATCGACTGTTGATGACCGTAAATAAAAAATATCTTAAATGAAATCAACTGTTCAAGGAAATAATTAAACATTATAATAACTATGTAGTCTGGAAAACTACTGAGATCAGAAAACCTTGTCAGACTTAATTGCTATTAGCAATTCCCATGATGGCTTTTAAATAAAATTATTTATATCACAAAACGTTAAAAATATCTTATCTTACTGACTTTAAAATCTTTTCCCTTTATAGGCACTCACAAACAGATGGAGTCTCCTTATTGAAGTTAGATTTTTCCTAAATAAAATAAAGGGTACAAAATTTTATATTACCAAGAATTTTAACCAGAGTAGCATGTTAAGACATTCACTTTGCTAGATTATGAAGTGTCTAGTATTTTAATGTCTGTTCAAAAGTCACTCTGAAGCCACAAACACATTTGTGTTCCACTTACTGCAAGATTCTTTGAGTTTATTTGATTAAAATTAAATTAATCTCAATATGAAGCTAATTCATAACATTTCTGTTCAAATTTCTATTCTTTTAAGAGTAAGAATTAAATGTACCATTTGTGGACTATATTCAATTGCCGAGAGAAGTGATTTCCATGCATTATTTTCTATTTAATTCGATCTTTGTGAAAGTCTATGAGGCAGAAACTGATACTCTTCCCATTTTACAGATTTGGAAACAAAGTCTTGGTGATGATAAATAATTTCCCAGGTCTTCCAGCCATGGAAATGCATCTCAGGATTCAATCTCTGGCTGACTCTTCAGCTGGTTGTTTCAGCAACCACTCAAGCAAAGGAAAACATGACCAACAGTCATTTTCCCAGACCCATTTTATATTTTTTAAAGATTTATTTATTTTAGAGAGATAGCACAGGCAGGAGGGGCAGAGGGAGAGATAATATCAAGCAGACTCCACGCTGAAAACAGAGCCCAAGGAGGAGCTTCATCTCCAGATGCGGAGATCATGACCTGGGGGGAAACCAAGAGTCAGAGGCTTAAAGGACTCCGCCACCCAGCACCTGCTCCGGACCTATTTGAAATGTGAAAGCCTCTTGTTAAAAGGAAGCCCCTATTCAAGCAAGTAAGTATTCTTAACAAAGATATCCATTTGGTAGGAGAAGGAAAGGAAATGTGAACTAGGATAAAAAAGGGAAGGGGATGAAACAAGAAAGATTTTGGACTCAGAAACAATCTGAGGGTCTTGGACGGGAGGGGGGTGGGCCTGTGGTGGGTATTGAGTGCACAAATTGCATGGAGTACTTGGGTGTGGGGCATAAACAATGAATCTTGGAACACTGAAAAAATAAAATGTAATAAAAAATAAAATAAACAACAACAAAAAAATGATAAAAATAAAATAAAAATTCAAAAAGAAAAACAAACAAGGTTGTCCATTACCCAGTTTTTCTTGTATGCTGTGATTACTCACTGGTGAGTTTTTTAAAAGCACAATCCATTTGTTCTTTTGACTTTTCTCCTGGTACATTAGTTTGAATTCACAACATTTTGCTGTACAG
Source organism: Spilogale gracilis (assembly GCA_004023965.1). Taxonomy (NCBI): domain Eukaryota; kingdom Metazoa; phylum Chordata; class Mammalia; order Carnivora; family Mephitidae; genus Spilogale; species Spilogale gracilis. Next base: position 57,629 of record PITA01006462.1, on the reverse strand, counting down.
GTGCTCAAAATTCATTTAAATTTATAAGTATAGTATCCACCTTAAATGCAGGGGGACATAAACCATGTCTCCCTTATCTAAAAGAAAAGAAAAATAATAATAATGTCCCTTTCTCTTTCTTCCTCTCTGGCATTTTCTTTAGTATGACTTTGATAGTCTCAAAAATTAATTTGGCTATCATTCACAGCTGCCTAGAAGAACATCTAGAGCAGTCAAACAGGTGTGTACGGCAGATGATTCCTTGTCCAATCCTGCCCAATCCTTACACAGCCTTACTTTCTAGCTTGTGGGATTATGAGGCCATAGTAGTAAAATATGGACATGGCAACATTCATAGAGTCTGTGAACAGCATGAAGCATTTTCTCCTTCTTGAGGTGTACATACTGTGCACCTTCTCTTTCCTGAACATATGATTCTCCTTTTCACTTGTGCAGCAGACCGAATTGGACTCACTACTTCATCTAATCTAGTTTCACCTTTCTAAAGGTCATATTAATGTATGAGAAAAGGAGTCACGACTGGATCAGATCACAGATTTTGCCTAGCTAAATTCTCCCTCCTGATTGATGACCCTTCCCTCATTTTTAAAAAAGTGAATATTATTTCCCTCTTTACCCAATAACTTGCAGTTCTTCTCAGTTTACCACACCGAAAGTGACTTTTATGAAGATACCATTCACAACATCAAATGAGCCACTAGTCATCTTGATTTTTTTCTGATGTAATCTCATTGTCATTTAGGTTTGACATTTCAGAAACTTGAACTTCAATGTGCTGTACTATTCAAAGTTGCCTGGGGACAGGTGCTGAGCTGTGCTTTTCCCCAGTGATTCAAGGAAGAACATTTTTCTTCTTTCTTTATTGCTCCAGTCTTCCAATCAACACTTCCACAAATCACTATAATTTGCACCACACAATACACTATCTGCACGAGGTGTCCTGTAGCAACTTAAGAAATGGCCTACAATATTATAAATCATTGTGCTATTTTGGCATAAAATGTAACTTAGGTAAATATCCATTGTTGTGCATTTTTTCTCTAGAGAACTACTAGTCACATTTTATTGTTCAGAAAGAAAGCCTGTTACCAGTCATATATTTCCAAGTTTTTCTGCTGTTTGGTGGCTGCTATTGTTTAAAACAACACTTTAGTGCTTACTAGACACGACATCTTTAAACAAAAAATGTACATATGCATTCATACTTTACTAAACTATAGTTCACATGAAAGATAGCTGATGCCCATTTGAATTTTTTATTAATCATTACTTTGTTACACAGTATCTGCAACAAACAGTACAGATTTACAGGCAATGACAAATGGCTTTGTTGAAGCAAATCCCTGACTTTACTAGGTCAAATACAAGAAAAGAACAACTATGCAGCAAAAGCTGGCTGAAACATAGCATTGGATCAGATCAATTCTGATGCTTTATCTATTTTCTGTGATAAATCAAATTGTCCTTCAAAATTGCGCATGATTCACTTTATTGCAGGACTGGATCAAAACAAAACAAAACAAACAACAACAACAAACCCTACAGGTTTTCCAGAGCTTGAATAAACTCTTTCCTCTATAAACTGCATCAGTCAGAGTTTGATCAGAAAAGCAGAACACAAAAAACGTGTGAAAAAGGGATTTATTATAGAGATTTGAGCTTACACAATAACACAATATAAATCCATTTCATCGACTCATTGCTCATCTTTTAATTTATCTGATTTCCATTTTTCCTCTAAACATTCTCTTAAAAGTATTAAGAGAAACTACCAAATTACCATGCAAGATACATTCAAGAGAACAGCACAACAATATGGTTCAAAATTGTATCGAGATACCAACTCCAGGATAGTTCTTTCGAGTTTTCAATAAACTAGTTCACAAAAATTCCATAAAGGACAAAATGTGTAATACTGGAACCGAAAAGTGATAGATACCATAATGACAACATCTGGAAGAAATTCATGAAATTTTAAAGCATACAGAGTAGAACTGATGAAAATCTACCTGTAATGGGTTGAAATACGTCCCCCCAAAATGATATGTTTAAGTTTGTTAAAATAATCAAAAAGGGGGTGCCTGGGTGGCTCAGTTGGTTAAGCCACTGCCTTTGGCTCAGGTCATGATCCTGGAGTCCCGGGATTGAGTCCCGCATTGGACTCCCAGCTCTGCAGGGGTTCGGCTTCTCCCGCTGACCTTCTCCTCTCTCATGCTCTCCCTCACTCACTCTCTCTCTCAATAAATAAATAAAATATTTTTAAACAATCAAAAAGAACAATTTAGTTGATCTAAGCAAATTTTACTTCACACTTCATGAAGCAAGCAGTCTCCACTCTCAGAGTCCAGAGAACTGTGAAACAAGGAACAGGGCTGCAATTTTTTTTTTTTTTTTTAAGATTTTATTTATTTGACAGAGAGAAACACAGCCAGAGAGGGAACACAAGCAGCGGGAGTGAGAAAGGGAGAAGCAGGCTTCCCGCCGAGCAGGAAGCCCGATGTGGGACTCGATCCCGGGTGTCCGGGATCATGACCCGAGCCGCAGGCAGTCGCTTAACCAACTGAGCCACCCAGGCGTCCCAGGGCTGCAATTTTTATAGAAGAAAGCAATCAGGGAACAAGGAAAGAGTATTTGGCTTTAGCTAATTAGCTGGAGTTGCGTATCTGACCTTATTTAGAACAGGAAATCATTACTATTCTTGGCAATCAACTTGTTGGATATACTGTATTTCTGGTCAAGTATAGCATTTACAGGAAAGGGGGTTGTCTAAGTTTCAGTTTGCTGATGTGTTACCTTGGGCCTCATCCTGAGTCTATAAATTGATTTCAACAAGCCTCTCTTCCCAGTACCTCAAAATGTAGCCTTATTTGTAAATGGCCTTATTTGTCTTTACAGAAATAATCAAGTGAAAATGAGGTCCTTAGGGTGGGTTCTAATCTTGTTAAGACGGGTGCTCTTATAAAAGGGGGGATTTTGGACATTCAGAGAAGGAAGACAATGAGAAAACGCGAGGAACCATTTGACTGGAATGATGCATGTGTCAGCCAAGGAAAGCCAAGGATTGGCAGAAGCTAGGAGAGTCAAGGAAGGCTCCTCCTCTAGTGACATCAGAGAGGACACAGCCCTGCCAATACTTGATTTTGGACTTCTAGCCTTTGTGAGAAAATAAATTTCTGTCATTTTACCCTGTTTTGGGTCTTTATTATAGCAGCCTTAGAAAACTAATGAACTACCCATACTTCATCACATAGCATAGTTTATAATATGGTCTTACATCAACATTAAAAAAAAAATGTATTCTTCATCCTGTGCCACCCTCTTTGGGCTGTTGTGCAAAGTGCACTAAAAGCCCCCATGGTACCCATCCTCAGCCTTGCATATTCCTTCAGTTCTGCCTTTCCTGTGTGTGCTCTAATAACCATGGTTCATCAGTTCAACCCTCACTCTCCCCCCCTCCCAAAAATTGGTTCCCAAATTCAATTTGGCTTGTTTCACAAGTAGTTTAATTCTGGACTCTTTCCCTCTTAGCTCTGTCCTCATTCCCTCTCTTAAGAACATGCCATACACAGTAGTCTGCTGATCCCATGAACCACAGCACACTTTCTTGTACCCCTCACTTTGCCCACAGCCAGATCAGAAAACAGTATCATAAAATGACTGGGTATCATCAGGTAGACTAATAAAAATTTTCTAGGTAACTGAACTTATACTCCTAAGCAGCAAAACATTTTCTTAATTTTCTACCATTTTGTTCCCAAAAGATGGATGGATAGATGGATGAATGGATGGATGGATGGATGGATAGACAGACAGACAGATAGAAAGACAGACAGACAAAATAAAAACTGTTGTACAGTTTTTGGCTTATTGATTCAGGATAATTAAGACCATGAATTATACTATAATAGTGCCTTTAGAAACTATTAGGATGTATAATCCTACCCGAACCTACTAAATGGACTCATTATTTAACTTCAGAGTTTTGTTTTGTTTTTTTTAACATTTTAAAAGTTTTCTGTCAGTAATTTCTGGCATCTGTTATTATGGCAACTTTTCCCTTAACTTTAATTTGTTCCTCCCAACCATCACTGTCCAAGGATATCAGTTAAACTGGCCCCAGCAGCAGGTTTTATCTCAGCTACAGAGAAAGTGGCCTCTCCCACAGACACCTCCTTGCCATGGGAGCTCATATCGGATGACAGATACAGACAGGCAGAAAGACAGAGAGGTAGATGAACATGAGTAAGGGGGGGGGGGATGATAAATCATCATTCAGGATGGTTGGTTGGTTATTTGAGAAAAGAGTTTGCCTAAACATCCTAAAATATCAAAACTCTTGTTTGTTATATTTGATGAAGCCTATCTATTACTGCTGTGTGTTCTGAATATACTATGTTTTCCTAAAATTCTAAAACCACTGTCTTACATACTTTAAGTTTTTAATTACTAATGTTTTATTGTAATTTATATAAACGTGCTACTCCTTGATTAAATAAGAATTAATTTTGCTTTTGACTTAACTGGCAATTTAATTAAAAGAATTTCATCACAACTGGAGTTTTGTGTCAGTTATTTGTTAGCAAATTCAACTGAGTTATATTTTTCCTTCTTTTTAAAGATTTTACTTATGGGGGTGCCTGAGCAGCTCAGTCAATCAGCTGCCTTTGGCTCAGGTCATGATCTCAGGGTTCTGAGACTGAGTGCCATATCAGGCTCTATGCTTGGCAGGGAGCCTGCTTCTCCCACCTGCTACCCTGCATATTTGTGTTCTCTCACGCACACACTCTCTCTCTTTCTCTCTCTCTCTCTCTGTCAAATAAATATATAAATAAATAAGGATTTATTTATGTATTTGAGAGAGAGATCATGAGTGAAAGAGCATAAGTGAGAGAGAGAGAGAAAGAGAGAGAGAGAGAGAGCATGCATACACACAGACACACACACACAGAGGGAGGGCAGAGTGAGAGGGAAAAGCAGATTCCCCACTGAGCAGGGAGCCCAATGGAGGGCTTGATCCCAGGACCCTGAGATCATGACCTGAGCTGAAGGCAGATGCTTAACCGACTAAACCATTCAGGTACTCTTAGTTTTATATTTTTCTATTACGTCTTTTCAACTGGTAACTGAAATTATGGAATTTATCTCTAAAGTTGAGTGTACATCTTTTGGGGGCAATTAAAATGAATTGTGTACTGAAAACTTGCTGCTTTCCACTTAGCCATGCTGTAGCTTCAAGATGGAATTGAGTAAAAGACTTGACACCCATCACTATTATCCTACTGCAATGAAAATGTTTTGAAATAACCTTCATCAGTAGTATTTTTCTTAGTCAACTGCTCAAAAAAAATAGACCACTTGCTTTTAAAATTTCAACATATAACTGCATATAATTAGGTTCTAAAGTTTCTTGAGCATGATGATAATGATAATGATGGTCATTAGTATTTTGACAGAGCTCCATGGCAAGGAGAGAATAAGTGAGGTTGTATGACTATCAGTCATTGCTAAGAATCTACAAGCAGAATATGAATCATTTAAAAATCTTAAAAGTATTTTTAATATTATACTTGCTTTTACATATTAAATTATCCTTAGGAAACTAAAGTCCAGTCTAAAATGTGTTTTGAGCCCCCTAATTTAGAATGTTATATCTATTTTTAAGTTTTAAAAGCAGATACTCTAGGGGAAATATAAAGATTCTTCAAAGAAAAAAAAAATGCTCCAGTGAAGCCTTGACTAAACATTGACAAAGACTGTCAAGCTGAACAGCTGACTGATGATGACCCTAGTTGAGATATCTGTTCTCAGTTATATTTTCAAAAGCATCAAAGTCATTCTGCAGTCTCCTGGTAAATTGTCAAATCTGTCTGGAATTGCCGTTAGGTTCCAGCCATATCTGTCTATTCATGAAAAGTCAAACAACAACAACAAAAACTACCAATAAACTTTGGCCTTTGAATTTGAGTTCTCATTCTTGTATGTTTTTTTTCTTTCCTAAGAGCATTTACCCTTTTAGTGAAGTGCCTAAATTACATTGTAAAATAAAAGCAAATTTCAAAATGAGTTGAAAATGTTAGAACAGATATCTGAGACAACTAGAATTCAACCAATATACCATTTTAAGTCAAAAGAGATCTATAACAAGACTTACAGATTCAGAATTACTATTCATGGACCAGTTGATGCAAGAGGCATTATAGTGTTCTTCATCATAAGAATATTTCAAGTATTATGATGTACTTAAGAAGTACCTAACTTAGATTTGAGACTACACAGAGAGGAATCAAATAATAAACCTGATAAGTAATTTTATTTTCTTCAGTTCAATTCAATTCAGGGAGCATTATAGAATGACAGTCCTGAAGTAAGGAGCAGAATAGTCATCAGAAACCCTACCTACTGAATGATACAGAGGAACCAGAGAACTTGCAAGATAGGCAGGCCACAAGGGAATGGAAGCCCAAATAAGAGTCTCCTCAACAAAGATTGAAGCAAGTCAAAGAGAATTATTAATCACTACAAGGCACCCACAGAAAAAAGAGACTCAAGACTTCTGAAGAAACTTATTACAACCAAGTTCACACTGGTCACCATGTATTTAAACACTAGTCAAACTGGGGCAGGCTCACACATTGACATGATTTCTGATCCTTTGCGCAAATGTAATACTGAAAAATATTTTATTTTATGATATCATCTATGACTACTATTAGAATAAATGAAAAGATCCAAGAGAGTGATAGCTAGAATTAGCTATCACTGAGTATCAGTTATATACATCACTTCAACTATGTGAACTCTCTTCTTTTATATCCTTTTCAGTGTTTGCAGCATACAGTTCTGATCTTAGAAGACAAGTAGCTTTTCTCCAATTCTACACAACATTTGTCACACAGGAGTAAAGGTCCAGAACAACTTTGTTAAAATGAAGAAGCTATTATTCATGGATGGTTAAGTATGTCCCCAAAGAATCAGATAAGGGAAGTATTTCTTAAGCCAATTACTATATGATTGCTTTCATAGGCAAATATAAACACAGAGAAATATAAATAAGCATCTGAGTTTTCAGAATAATGTGATTAATTAAAAGATATAAATTCCCCATAATCTTAGCCCCTATTAATATCTATCTATGCCTTTTAAAATTATAATCATACACCATTTTTACAGAAAAAGAAAAAAATTAAATGATTGAATTTTGAACTGCTAAAATAAACAACCCTAAGAAAGAAGTGATAGTGAATTTACAATCATTTTGTTACTTCAAAATTGGAAGTAAGTTAGGTCCTTGGGTTTAGTGGAGTAGGTCATGGTTGTGAAATTCAGCTAGGGTCTTAGAACAAATGACTAACCTAGTTGTTAACTGAATTCAAACAATTAGTAGATAAAAGCACACAACTGAAATCAGAAAGAGTCAAAATTAGATAAGGCATGGAGAAAAGGCTGGTATTAAAGTTAAAAGAACAGAATTCACTGCAACCCAAAGAACCAGGGCAGGTACCAAAAGGGTCACAAGAAAAATGTAATGGGGAGGGAGGGGGAAGCTTATTCTCTGGGAGAACGATCATTCTGAAATGATGAGGACAGTCCATGACCTTTTTCTTTGGAGGCCTAGACCTAATTGGACTGATCAACTCTTTCTCTAAAGGATCCCTAAGGGACAAGAATAATTTCCAATCATTTAAAGGCAGTTAGGGCCACATCATCTTGACTAAATTTTGGAGAATATATTCTATTGTTTGTTCTATCACCAGTCCATAAAACATTGCCTGGAAAATAATAAAGAATAAATATTTTTACTTATCACATCCAGAACTCATTAGAGATATCTATGTCTCCAAGGGTTCAAAACTGTCAATGTGTCTTAATTAACTAAAACAGCAATAGCATATAACGCATATATAACATTTTATAGTTTATGAAACAGTCTTAACAATATTACCTCATTTGATTTTCACAGCCATTCTAAAGAAAATACTAAATATAATGATCATCCCATTGATGTGAAAAGCCAGGCTCAGAGAGATGGAGTGACTTTCAGCTGATTTAGAGAAAGTAGAGGAATTAGAATTAGAAATTAGAGGTGTCGGTTCTAAGTGCTATTCTCATATGGTAGAGCTCAGATTTCAAAGTTAGAAAAAAAATCCCACTGATTTTCTGATTATGGTGGCTGAGAAAGGAAAGTCTATATTCAATCTCCTAGAAGTTCTCAAATGCTGGCCACATCTTCAGCCCAATATCAAATACAATGCAGAGCACAAATAAGATACTTAGCAAATGGAAATAGAATGTTAAATGAATATAGGTATTTGCTAAAAAGAGTCAAAGAAGAAAACAAAAGACATTAATTTAATCAAGGATAAAAAAATAAGATGTGAATAGATAGTATAATTTCCAGAAACATGAGTGAGAGAAAAGAAAACAGGAGATCATTTATTTTCTAACTCAAGGTACAGAAATCCTACTTGTTAAAAACTACCTAATTTCCTGCTATTACACTCTTTATTACAACATGACAAAAGCAAAAGAGCATCAAAACATCAAAAATGACATATTTAAAGAACTGAGCTTTAAGTAAAAATTTGAAGACAATATGCCCAGAAACTTAAAAACTAAATTTTTATATTAGATTCTTTCTGATTTCAAGCTCAGAAAGAAGATACTAGCAAAATGCTGTATGAAGATGGTTATCTAATTTTTAGGATGAACTGAAACATTTCATAAGAAGTGTTTGGGCAATCAACTAAAGAGTGTTTTTTCTCTATCTAGCCCTGTAAGATATTCAGTGAAAATGTATCCCACCATTCCAGGAGAAAAATAAGTAGAGAGATATCTTTACTTCAAAATAGGGAAGTTCTAATATCTAATATTCCTGAACATATGGTCAAGTCCAGAGCATTTTACTTCTCTAACATCTCCTCTGTCTTTGCTATTAGATAAGGTAGCAGCACCCATCTAAACATAGATTCAGATGATCTTTGCCTAAAAGTTCTCTGGACAACTGAAACTCTAGCTGTCTTTCACTAGGACATGCTCACCAAACATCTACCTTGGGTAACATTATAACATGAAGCTCGACCTTAGAAGCAAAAGTGGAAGCTGAAAGATATACTCCCTCTGACGGTTTATACTCAAAAGACCACATTATGACTTGTTTCTAACCAAAGATTTTTTTTTCTTAAGGCTTCTGTACTCAGCAAAAAACTCCTCTTTTGCTAAAACTATTAGTGCTTTTATATCATTTGGCTAGAGGGATAGCCATATAAAATGGATAATTTATCTATCCTAAAGGCTGGAACTATGGAAAGAAGAATGCCTTCCCATACAGAGAAAGAAAAAGAATATAATATGGTTAGTGTTTAAATTCAATTTTGTTCATTGCAGGTAATTCCATTTTCATATTAAGGAATGTTCTGAGTTTCTGCAGAAAATCTTCAGAGATACTAGCTTTATGATATATTGACATTGCTTTTATGCAACATAGTCAGGGAAATTTCTCAATTTGAAATCACACTTTACCTATGTGGGTTAATAAAAGAGAGAGTAAGAATCCTTAAAAATCAAAGTTAATTCAAAATGTCAGTGAAACCTACACACTGTTATTCATCAATCTATTCATCTATTTTAAATAGCTGTATTAAATCACTAATTTTTTATCAATGATATGCCCATTACCTATGATAATCAAATTTATCCACTTCCTGTTCCTTCCACTTGTAAAAATCTTTTCCTTCTTTCAATACTGAACCTAAGTATTACATTTTCTTTGACATACTTATTTTCCCTCCTTCCCAGACATTTATTTGTTTTTTTAATTATTTTTAACTTTATTTATTTTACTGAAGTATAATTAATATACAGTATTATATTAGTTTCATGTATATAATATAATGATTCCACAAATCTATAAAGTACTCAGCGCTTATCACAATAATGTATTCTTTGAGGGGGGAAGCACCAAAAGCAGACGTTAGAGTGAAATTTACACTGTAATTGCTTGTATTAAGGAAAAAAGTTGAAATAAACAAGATAACACCACAAGGATCTAGAAAAAGAAACTTAGTTGGAATTTAGTAGAGGAAAGAAATATATAAAGAAAGTACCAGAAATAAAGATCAGAATAAATAATAACTAATACTGAAAATAATAACCAGTTTTTAAAAAATAACAAAATTGGCCATGCTTTAACTATATTAACTAAGAAAAAAACAAGAAGACTTAAAAACCAAAATGAGAAATGAAAGAGAAAACAAGCCAACAGCTAATTACAGTATCATAAAAGATTATTATAAACAATTATATATTAACAAATCAGATAACTTAGGGGAGGAAACCAGATAATTCCTAAAAACACATAAGTTACCAAAATTGAATCATGAATCTTGAATACAAGAAATAGGAAATCTTTTAGACCAATTACAAGAATGAAAGTTGAATTAGGACTCAAAATCTCCCAGCACAGAAAAGCTCAAGGCTACATGGTTTCATTGGTGAATTCTACCAAACAGTAAAAAAATATATGACCAATTACAACCTTTATCAAAATCTTACAAAGAATAGAACAAAGGGAACACATTCAAAATCATTCTATGAGGCCAGTATTACACTGATACCAAAGCAGGATAAAAGCAATACAAGAACAAAAAAGTTGTCATTTGTCCAATGTAAGTATTGCTACTTCAGCTTTCTATTGACATCCATTTGCATGATAAATGTTTCACCACCCCATTATTCTTAATCTGCAGGTGTCTTCTGGTCTAAAATAAGTCTCTTGTAGGTAGCATATAGATGGGTTTTGTTTTCTTATCCATTCTGACACCTTGTGTCTTTTGATTGGAGCATTTAGTCCATTTACATTTAAAGTAATAATCGGTAGATATGTTATTTATTGCCATTTTATTACTTGTTTTGTCATTGTTTCTGAAGATTTTTTATGATCCTTTCTTATTTTTGTTACTTCTGGTCTCTCCTTTGCACTCAAAGAATCCCCTTCAATATTTCTCACAAGGCTAGTTTAGTAGTTATGAACTCCTTTAGTTTTTGTTTGTCAAGTAAACTCTTATTTTGAATGTTTGTCTTGCTGGACAGAGTGTTCTTGGCTGAAGATTCTTCCTATTCAGCATATGCCACTCCCTTTTGGCTTGCCAGGTTTCTGTTGAGAAATCTCCAGTCAGCATTACAGGTTTCCCTTTGTAAATTAAGGAATTCTTTTGTCTCACTGCTTTTAAAGTTTTTTCTTTATATTTTGCAAATTTAACTACAATACGTCTTAGTGCCAGCCTGCTTCTGTTGATTTTGATGTGAGCTCTCTGTGCCTCCTGGATTTGGATGTCTATTTCCTTTCCCAGATAAGGGAAGTTTTCTGCTATTATTTCTTGAAATAAATTTCCTGTCCTCTTTTCTCTCTCTTTTCCTGGGACTCCTATAATATGAAAGTTATTATATTTGATGAAGTCACTGCATTCCCTAAGTCTATTCTCATGTTCCTTAATTCTTCTTGCTTTCTTATTTAGCTTCATTATTTTCCATTATTCTGTCTTCTAGGTCACTAATTCATTCCTCTGCTTCTTCCAGCCTGCTGTTCATGGCATTAAGCCAATTTTGTTTATTTCATTCTTCAAGACCCTGTGCTCATTATGTCCCACAAACCGAGCTAGATAACTACCAAATCATCCTAGATATCCCAGAAATCAACCTGAAGACTGAAAGAACTCCACAAGTGAAGGGAAAGAAAAAGCCACATCAAAGAAGGTAGGAAGTATGGAGATGTGGTTTAGGTGAGAAACAGATCATGAGTGTTGTGGAGGGGAGGGAGCCATGGTTGCAGAGAATGGTGACAGAGAAAAGGGGGGGGGGAGCACACAATGGAACACAGAAGAAACATATTGGCCCAAAGCACTGGCTTGGAAAATGACAGGGTCTGAATTTTGTGAGTTCTCATAACTAGTGGGGTTTAAAGCCTGGAGTTTTAAAGATCAGCAGCCTTGGCTGGGATAGATCCTGGAGGGCACAGCCTTGCTCCTGGAGAGAAGACAGGCAAACAACCCAGAGACAGACAGCATGGAAGCAGCAATCAGAAGAATGCCTGGGGCACACCATAAGAAAATTATTCATTCTTCTCAGAAGGCATCCCTGAGAGGCAGAATTCATGGAGACACCCTGCCAGTAACAAAGTAGCTGGCTCTGCCATTTCTCTCACCCACCCCTCAGCATAAACATAGAGGAAGAAGCAACAGAACACTGCCCCTGACTGCTAAACTTGCTTACACCAAACCGGAATCCCCTGTGCTCTGGCAGGGCTGCCCTTCACAGTCAAGCTTGCCTCAGTTCCAGTGAGTAAGATCCCTTCCCCAGAAGACTGGCACAATCCACTGCCTACACCATGTCTCCTGACCAGAGTTCTACAGGGCCTCAGTTCTGGTGAACTTGGTGTCAGGTCTCATTTCACAAGCAGACCGGAACACACCTAGCTGTAACTAGCCACATTCAAGTTAGGGGCCAAACACTGCCAACAGCAGGCAAGGAGAGCCTCTGCAGACCACTGGCCTGAAGGATGGAGCACCAGGAGCACACACCAGAGTCACTCCCTGAAGTGCCAGACCTTGGGCACTACATGAACTCTTCTTCATAAGGCCTTTACTTTCAGGAGCAAGAGACTTAACTGGCTTTTCTAACAGAAAGAAGAAGTAAGAGACTTAAACAAAATGCCAAGACAGAGGTATTTAACCCAAATAAAAGAATGAGATAAGGCCATGGCCAGAGTTCTAAATGAAAGAGATATAAGTAACATTCCTAATAGAGAATTTAAAGCAATTATCATAAGGATATTCACTGGGCTTGAGAAAAAAGTAGAAGACATTAATGAGACCCTTCCAAGACATTTAGGTGCTCCTTCATTAGGCTTCTATTGTAGTTGCATAAAACTCCAACACAGAGCTTAGGCTATTTCATCATATATACTTCTCGCCTCAGTACTACGCTGATTTCTCCTTAGGAAAGATACCTTGTCATCACCACCTATTTTTTATTTAACTTTGCATCTACAAGGTAAAGCATGATGCCTGGGACACATTAAAGACTCAATAAGCATCTACCGTATGATCAAATAATTGATTAAATGATTGAATATTAAGAAATAGGGAGTTAATCATTCAGCTATTCTTAATTATATTTAGTCCTTCTCTAGTCTATTTGAAGCTCACTGAAATAAATATCAGAAGAGAGACAGTTGTAAAATTTCTGAAGAAAAAAAATCATTCTACAACATATCTGAGTAGTAGATTATTCCTCTAAAATTTTTTCGTACAACTTGCTTTACAGGTAAGTTAGGTATTTGGGGGGCGGGCTTATTAGGTAATCAGTACTTTCTTTACTTTTCATAGAACCTGCCCTACCTAATTATTTACTCATATTTTCTCATTCATAACTAATGAATATGAGTCAATAAGTAGAAAAACAAATGTCCTATCAGTAAAGTTCCTGGTTATAAGCAATAGAAATAAATTCCAATTTAAAATAAAAGCAATTGGGACACTTGGGTGGCTCAGTCGTTAAACGTCTGCCTTTGGCTCAGGTCATGACCCCAGAGTATTGGGATTGACCCTGCTTCAAGCTTCCTGCTCAGGAGGAGGCTTGCTTCTCCCTCTCCCATTCTCCCTGCTTGTGTTCCCTCTCTAGCTCTCTCTCTCTCTGTCAAATAAATAAATAAAATATTTAAAAATATAATAATAAAATGAAATAAAATAAAAGCAATTGCTGGGAAATGTATTAGGAGGATCACAATGGGAAGTGGGCAAGAGCTAAGAGGCAACAGAGAAAAGGCAGCAAAAACCAAAGAGCAGCTGGGAGCATAAAACGTTCTGATGATTACTCCACAGTTACTTCAACTACTCTTCCCATTCTGGCGTTACCTGCTTATATTTTAAAGTTCTCCAGGTGGCCAATCAACCTAGCTTAATTCACAAGACCATTACTTAGCAGGGAGAGGGAGGTCCTCAATACTTTTGCCTTTATAGTGGGAAACTATCACCAGTATTAATTCCTACCAAGAATACACAGGGTGGAAGAAGGAAAATTCCACAAAACAAAGGCAGGGTGCCATTTGGAAAGGCAATTTATGTTAGGCAGCCAGAAAGTTACAAATATTCCCCATAAATATGTATTCATTGCATTATATGCAAAGCTATCTTCAAAAAACTGAAAAGACATCAAGGATGAACCAGATATGAATAATGTCATTAAGAAACTTAGAGTCACAATTGCTTTGGAATCACACTATATCACTATAAAAAAAATTAGGTCAATATATTCAGTTGAACTGTATGTAATTAGTAATATTCAATCATTTTTCACTTATAAAAAATGGCAATTTCACATGATTCAAATTAAAACTTAGGCTAAACAAAAATAATCCACTAAATTATCAAATCCTGAGAGTTCATAGGCAGCTTATATTCCATTTTTATTCCATAACCATTCTTCTCAAATTTATAAAAGATATCATAAACTGAGTGTGCATTGTTTGACAGCACTAACCTCTTTACCCAAGCATTCACCTTTATTTTTTACCTAAGTACTAGAATATCAGTGGTACCTGCAGACTCAAAACAAAGTAATTTTGTGGTATGTTTTATATTTGATATTATTAAAATGAGTACATTTTAATGGGCAAAAAATAAACATAAAGAACAGAAAGTAGACTATATGGCCAATAGGAATTAGCATTAGCCCAAGAGGAAAAAATTTTATGACCATTATATAAATAAATTGAATAGCTTTGAAGACAATTATCATACAAAATGATAGTTAGATGCTCAAGTTAGAGTAATATATTCAGAATAATCAAGATATATTTCTTTTTAAGAAAAGTATATAACTATAAATAGAACAAATAGAAATCCAAATCACAAAAGTATTGTGTTGTATCAGGGATTAGCAACCTTCTAAAATGTGCACCAAAATTTCAAGCTCTACTCTTCAGGTTCTTCAGGATCATGGAGAAGATGGTTGCTATGCCAACTTATTGTAACAATGTTTCCATGCACACTGAAATGGTAACTAGTAAAAAGGGTGTTATTTTTCCAATTCTTTCTTTAAGGTAGCTCTCTTAAGTAGTGAACAGTGAACTTAATCAAGTGTGGCAAACTGGTACTTGAAGATGCCTGCCCTTCTCCAGCCTCAGTGGTAAGACCTGATCAGTCTGCCTCTGATTGAGTTTTGTGGATGTAGTTGATGCTACATAACTCTCTAATGTGACTCAGTATCAGATTTACTGAGCTACAGAGTATCCTTGTGATTTGAAAGAATTAATACAGCTTCTCATATACTCAATTTATTCTTAGAACTTTAAATTGAGAGTGGAGAGGGAGGAGAAAATTCCAAAAATTATATATATTTATGCATTGGGTTGTAAGAATTTTAAAATACTGAATTTTTCTTTTTCAGTAGGATAAAATCAGTAGGATTTTTAAGGATAAAATTTGGGTTTGTGTCAAGAATCTAAGACCATACTCAGGGCTGATGATTTGCCAGACTCAGAAAATAAACTTACATTAATGGTTCATTATAGCAAAAAGATGTCAACTGAAATCAGCAAAGGGAAAAGGTTTATGGTGCAAACTCCAAAACAAACCAGACACAGTATCCAGGTATCCTCTCTCACTGAAATCTCTCACCAGATGCATTCAATTCTCCCAGCAACAGTGTGTGAAAATGTGTGCCAAACACTGTCAACCAGGGAAGCTCCCCTGAGCCTTGGCATCCAAGATGTTTAGTAGGGGCAGTAACATAGATGCGCATATGGTACTTGCTTGCATGACTGACCTCAGCTACTTACACTCTAGCCCCCTCACAAAGCACAAACAAGTATTTATCATAAATCACACTGTTTACATAAATTAGATGATCTAACTGTTATCTCAAGGACTAGAGTCTCAGGCATACAAAACAGTTATCAGGCAAAATATTCCAAGGACTCAGAGCTCATCTCCCAAGAACCAATCAAGGGTCAGTCCTGAAGACAAGCTTTTCTTCTGAATGTGCAGAACTTGAGCAATCCTGGCCTGTTAAGTTAACCCTTTCTTGTTTGCATGGCAGACTGTTGTTATATAAAATCTATCTCCTTTTCTTATGTGGTAATAAGTTTATCTGAGCACATAGCAAGACAATTAGAAACTACATCTCCCATCCTTCCTGGCAGTTACTTGTGACCATGTGATTAAGTTCTCTACGATAGATTTATGAAAATCTCATCCTACTGCCTAAAAGGAGATTGCTTCCCTGGGGTTTTCTTTGGTCATTCCTTCGTGAATGATTATGGGTCAACAACCCAGCTTCAACCTATGGCCCAGATACTCTGTATCACAAGAAACAGTATATCACAAGAAAGGACACCTGTCCATAAAGGGACATATACAAAGATAGCAACCAAACATTGTTTGAAGCAGCAGGAAATTGGAAGCAATCTAGTTGTCTGTCATTGGAAGAAAAAATAAGCAAAATATGGTAGATTCACACCAATTAGGGTTATGCTCAAAATATGTAACAAATTTCCTAACAGCAGCCCCAGTCAGTCAAAATGAATACCAGACTCAGTAGTGGAGCAGCTTCCATGAGACTTCCCACTTCTGCATCCCTCCCCTGAAAGAGGGTTCCCTGTTAACCCTGTAGATGCTGGATTGTGGACAGATTCAAAGATCTAGTGAAGGAGCCCTCAGGACAACCTATGTAGAGACTATCAATCTATGTAAAGGCATGTCTATATTTTAATAACTTTTATGAAGATACACATGTATATCTGAAAAGCAGCTATGTAGAGCACAAGGCATTGCTTAGAATAAATGAACTAGAGAGTCACATTGCAACATAGATAAAAAATAAAAAATAAAAGTAGATACATAGCAGAAAAACATTTAAATTAAATGTATTTGTACCAACAGTACTCATTTTATAAGAACACATGAACAAAAGACACAATTTATTTGCACTTATTACATGAGCAGAGAGGGAAATAGCAAAAAGGAATGGGGATGAAGAGGAATAAATAAATAAGAGAAAATATACCCAAAATATTCCATTTACAACTGGACTTTCTCTGAGTCCAACAAATGTAGTCAGCCCATCTCTACAAATTTCTGTGTGTTAACGACTTGTGCAAATTTCCTTGTGTTAATGAACTTATCGAAAGAAAACTTTTGCCCAGATACCTTGTTTCTACCAAAAACAAAAATTGTTTTTAAAACTCAGTTCACAGACCAGAAACAACTTCTCAAGGAATTTGAGGAAAAAATATAGAGACGATGGGATTTGGGGTGAGTCTTAAATGGTAGATAAGATTTCAACTGAAGAACCGGAGGATTTCTGACAAAGAGGAGAAGAAACAAAAAAAGCATAGGGTGGAAAGCCTGAAGTGATAGGAAGTGGAAATAAAACGAGAAAGCAAATAGGATGCATGAAAGGGAAAAGTAAGAAATAAAACTGTGAAAATAGGTTTCAAACCTTCCAGAATTGGAAGGGTTATGGATGCTAGGCAAAGAATTCTGAAGAAAATGAGAAGCAATTGAATTTCGTAGTTTTTGTTATTGTTATTAGCATGAGTATTACATTCAGGACTATTCTTTAGGAGAATTAATCCTGCAGCTTTGTTTAGAATAGTTCAAAGGGAGGGGTTCTAAAATGAAAAAAAAACAAAACAAAACAAAACAGTTTGAAGTAGTGGTTCAGAACCAGTCACCCCAAAATGTGTCACTTTTGCATACAGACCATTTTGAACTGAAAATAATAAAAACCCAAAAGACTCAGGAAGAAACTCCGACCTCCCAACTGTCTAAAAAAATTTAGATAGAGAACCTACTCTAGGAAGAGAGCTCTCACCACAGATAAATGTATGATATTAGCTAGAGTAGTAGTAGGATGAAATTTAGTAAAGTTAAATTTTATGTTAGTAATTTAGTAAAGTTAAATTTTATGTTAAAATTCCTCTCTATGTCCCATTGTTTCTGTATGGCCCAGCAGACATTTACTGACCAAACATGAACTCCTTTTCATCTTCCTATGAATTGTTTTCCTTCCTTTTGAAATCCCAGACCACACCACTATCTTCTTAGTTCAGGATAACATATATATCTCATTTTGTCTCTCTTGGGAATCTTATGTTTATGGGGATTCCCATACATTCAAAATTAAATTCTATTTTCTCCTGTTAATCTATCTCATATCAATTTGATTCTTAGACCAACCAGAAGCTTGAAGGATACAGTAAAATTTTTCCCCACAGCAAAGAAAATTATAAACAGACAAGAGATTATGAAAGTTTCCATATGGGGGGAAAAATTGATAGGTAAAAATCTATAGACTATGTGACTGATTGGAAGAGAACTTTGAAGGTAAAGGAGTTAAAATGATTCAGTTTTGATGTTTGAAAGATAGAAAACTATTATTTCTCCCAGAAATAAGAGAATGGGGAACACCAATTACTACAGCAAGGCAAAAAAGAGAAAGACAAAAGATATTAATTTTAGGTGTTCAAAAACCCTTAAGGGAAATAATTTTTATGCAAAATGTGAGCGTATTTCTAGGCCAAGTAAGAGCAAATGATTAAAGATGAAAATTCAAGATATTGAATATTTTAACATAAAGTCCTAAAGGAAAAGCAAAGGAAAATTATGACCTTGGTAAGTAGTAAGGAAATGTCTTTCAGCCTGGCTAGATGAATATATGAAGAAATATATTTGTTATTTTGTTATGGAAATATCTCTGGTACCTTAAAAATTTTTTGTCTCCTTGCAGCCCAGAAACAAGGTCACAGCCTAAACCTGCCATTATTTTCAAATAGTAAGTTGTTAGAAGCCTGAGGTGATTTCAAGGAGGATTGAGGCAAGAGTACTCTCCAGTCTCCACAGTTCTACTATGGATTACACATGTACAAACCTAAGAGGGTCTACAGACATGCCTGCCTTGTTGAATGGCTATGTACTTTGATTTGGGAGGGAGGCATGTCCTCCCTCTAAGCAATAATTATTTCTAGGATAAGTTGAATCTGGATAACAAAGCAAATTCTATCATCTTTTAACTGTTATTGACTCACCAAGAACATTAAAAGAGTTTTCCACAATTGCACTGATTAACAACAACAGCACAATAATGGATATGTGGATGTTACAGGTGAGAAATGAAATGAGATCTGCCATTCTAATCCAGAAGCATTTTTCACTGTTAAAACAACTAATTATTTGACATAGCTGAGGGATACATTTCAGAGAGTATAACCAGTACATCATGAAGATCTACAACTATGATTCTAATACTCATTAAAGCTTTTATTTCTTTCAGATCCAAAAGTGGTATTATCATAGTAAACCATATTTCCCAAAGTGGTTAGAGATTTTAGAAGGTAATTTACTCAAGAGGTATTTTCAAAGGGAATTTTTTGCAGAGTCATAAATTGATTATTCTAAGTCCCTTTCCATTCCCTCCTATTGGGCACATAGTGACATTTGAAACACCAATGTGATATATTTTTCATTTTCTTTACTTTCACCTTGATGGGGTACTCCTCAAGAGTAAGTGATGAAGACTGTGAAGAGTAATGTGTTAAAGTTCCCATGATTGCCTAAAATCATTTGAAAATTCAATCTAATGAGAATTCATTCTACTGAACAATTATTTCTTTCCTTCAAACTACCTCACGGCCATAATTCTGAGCCAAATATGTATTGAGCATGTGTTATTTGCCAGACATTATGTTGTGTTAATTAGGTATAGTCCTGTAGGTATGGAATTATAATGATTACATGATATGGGAATGGGAGTTATCAACTTATTTTTATACCTCACAGATATACCTTCCATCTCTCTTCTACTCTGTAGGCTAAATTACCACTTCTCCCACAACTCAAATTCACCTTTCATATATTAGTGATATTTCCAAAACATAAATTTGATGATTTTTTTTTCATGGCTTAAAATTCATCAGTAACTCTTACTTAATCATACAGATTAAAGTCAAAACTATAGATTTGCTTTCCACATTTATCTTTCACTCTTTCCAACTCCTTCTTCATTTTTTTTGGTCTGGCCTTCCTCCTTTTCCCTCTACTCCCCCCCCTTCCCCTCTCTCTTCCCCCTCCTCTGCCGGGGACCAGCCTCAGCAGAGATGTGGGTCCCGAACCAAGGGATGTCTGGTAGGCGAAAATAATGACACAGACACAGAGGTTTGATGCAAGCTGACAGACCTGAGGTCAGTCAGGAGAGACCTATGAAGCAGGCTCTGGCTCTGGCTCTGGCATCAGCTTTAGCTCTGGCCCTGGCTCTGGCCTTCGCTTCGCAGGTTCTCTCTTCGCAGGCTCTATGGCTCTCTGGCTCTTAGGCTCTTAGGCTCTCTGGCTCTTAGGCTCTCAGGCACTGTCTCTGCTTTTGTCTTTCTTTTTGCTTCTATCTCTGTCT
Source organism: Spilogale gracilis (assembly GCA_004023965.1). Taxonomy (NCBI): domain Eukaryota; kingdom Metazoa; phylum Chordata; class Mammalia; order Carnivora; family Mephitidae; genus Spilogale; species Spilogale gracilis. The sequence continues at coordinate 37,187 of PITA01006462.1, read as the reverse complement.
TTGCTTTTGTTTTTGTCTCTCTACTGCTTCTGTCTCTCTACTGTTTTTCTACTGTTTTTGTCTCTTTACTGTTTCTCTACTGTTTCTGTCTCTCTACTGCTTCTCTACTGTTTCTGTGTCTCTACTGTTTCTCTACTGTTTCTCTACTACTTCTCTACTGTTTCTCTACTGTTTCTGTCTCTCTACTGCTTCTCTACTGTTTCTGTGTCTCTACTGTTTCTCTACTGTTTCTCTACTGTCTCTCTACTGTCTCTCTACTACTTCTCCACTGTTTCTCCACTACTTCTCTACTGTTTTTGTCTCTGCTTTTTTTGTCTCTCTTGACTGATAAGGGTTTTTTATTATTCCAGGGCAAGAGGAGGTTGGGGATGCAGTTAGGTTAAAGTCTAAGAAAGTGAATTTTGATTACACAGTGTCCTTGTTAGAGAAACATAGTGCTTTGATCAGTGAAACATGTTTTTGCAGGTGCACCTATCTACAGTTTATAGTTAACTCCCCAAACCAAACCAAGGACATGTTTCTGAGTAAGGTTTTTTACAGTTTCTACATTTGGTGCCTAGACGATAAAGGGCAGAGTAATGATATGGTGTTTTTTAAGCAGGTTTTACAAACAAGAAAGCAATTGAAAGGCTAGATGAGTTATTTACAAAGTTTTAGCTACATTATTAACACAATGACCAAAAGTTAGTTTGTTTGGCATCAAGGAGAAAAATAACTTCCTTTGCAAAGGTAAAAGCATTTGCTCAAGCCTGTTTTCCCATAACTGGGTACAGAACTCCTTATTATGGATCTTTAGTGCATGTGGCAATGTCCTTGTTAGTATAGTTTTACTTTTTATATTAAGCCCTTTATTTAACCATTTTAAAAACCCTGACAATTTCCTCCATAGAGCTGCAGGATATCTAAGATTAAACTGTTTTTAATGGTGGTAAGTGGAAACAAAAGTGTTTACTTGAGTAAGTAAAGTAAGAAGAAATAGTTTCAAAGAATTTATGGTAGTTAAACAGACAAAGAACAAAGGAAACAAATATTTTTTGGTGTCAGTGATTGCAACTTTGCAGAGCTCTTTCACTTTGAGGGAGGATCATTGCTCTCATGCCTTGGATAAGCGCTTGCCAGGCGCACATCCCAGGGACACAAAGGACATATTGCCCCAGCCCACAGGGTACATGTCTTTCCAGATTTTTGGTGGGGAAAGCCTGGAGGGACTTTCATCCACATTCATGGGTACCTCCACCAAAGTTTTCTGGCGGCTTGTGGCATGGCAGGAGGGGCGGATCACGCTGTCCCCAACACTCCTCCTTCCTGCTGCCTCTTCCTCCTTCTCCTTCTTCATCTTCTTCCTTTTGAAAAAAGGAGTCCCTAGATTTGGCAGTGTCCTGAACAGTCAATGCTCTTCCATGTCTCCATACCTTTTCTACCAGTTTCCTCCACCCAAGATTTTTTTCCTTACCTCCAACTGTATCCCTGACTACTTAATAACCCTCATCCTACCCTATCCCTTACCTTCAGTTAAACAAGATATTTTCCTGTGAAGACTCATCTCAAGAATTTATCATATAAAAACTTTCTTCTCAGGAAACTCTTACCCCACTTCCAACCATATAATCACTTTTTACCTATGGCTTTTTATCTCTCTGATCCGATCTGTGTTATGGAATCTCTGAAATTCAATCACACTTGTCTTTTAATCTCCTTACCAGACTGTAATATTTTTAGGAAAAGGGATAATATGCAGAGAGCCTGGCTTATTGTAGGTGTTCAATAAATGTTAATTTATGAATAAATGAATAAATAAATGCTAGATCTATCTTACTTAGAGTAGTCTATTCTTCCTAGAAAATAAATTTTTAACTTTGAAAGTAGAACAAGTTTTCTCTTGGTTTTTCTCCCCTTTTTAAGAGATTTAGAGTGGTGATACATTTATTACATAAAAAGATGCTATGTAAAAAGCAGTAAAATTCAATGATTTGGAGTTGAAGTTCTGCAGTCTTATAAAACTGTATTTGAATCTTAGCTCAGTCATTTTCTGCCCAAATAACATAGGATATACTTTTAAACTCTTAAAGATTTTGTTTCCCCATCTCTTAAATAGGGATAATAAGAGCACCACTTTCACAAGGTTGCTGAATATTGAATGAAGATGAAGGTTGAATAAGACAATGCATCTAAAGGCTGGCTACAGAAACTTAAACAGAGAAAGCACTAGTCAGTTTTAGCTACAGTTACATATTATCACTACTACCAGAGGTAGTGAAAATGGAATCTAATTTATACTATCCAGTTCCAGCCTATTCTTCTATTCTTCTATACTAAGCTATTGTGAGCTGTGGTCTGCTCCTTTTTCTTCAACCTTAGTCATTTAACATACGAACTCTCAGAGACCAGAATACTTCCATGAGAAGCTATTTGATAAGACCCCAGCCACAACCATTGTGCTATGGACAAGGGATAAAGTTTTTTAAGCAATCTCATTTAAAATGTCAGTAATCCTGGAACCTTAGTCACTACACTGATAAAGTGATCCCATGACAGTTTTCTGGAATATGGGATAAATGAATGAATGGATGCATACTTCCGCTTTACTTTTTCTGAGTTAACTTTCTACTTGTGACACTCTGAAGGCTTTTGAATTTTTATTAAAATAATGATTCTATGTTTTTTAAAAGGATGTATGTGGTCTTTATAAATCAAAGTCCATGACTCATTTCTCTTTTGTCTACTTCCCCTCCTCCACATTGGCTCTGAAGTCCAGTTGTACACCTGACCGTAAGTGACCCACTCCCAAATACCCCCCATACAAAAATATATACCCCCAATAATTGAGGAGAAAGGTGGATCCATTTTTTGTGTTATCTCACCCACTTAAAAATACCTTTACATTAGATATAATAGAGTTGATGATAATTATTTTTTAATCAAAAGAGATTCAATTTCAAAATAGATTTTCATGAAAATTAAGAAAAGCCAAAGGGTGATTAGTATTTCTTATTGCATTTCTCTTACAGACTATTTCTTTCTTCATGTACGTGGATGTGATGCTCTTTAAGATCTGTCATGTTTACAGAAAAGTAATGAAAGTAATATATAAAAGTAGTCAAAGTAATACGTTTGAGGGTAAAAAATCTTATATACACCAAGTGAATGTCTAAAGGGTGACTTAGTGAGGCTCAGAATTCCCCCAAATTTCATGTTTAGTAGCATTATAAAGGAAAGTATAGTCTAAAGCTGATAAGTGTACAGTCAATACATTTTTTTTTACTTAAGAATTCAATATACTATGGTGCTTTAAGAGATTAATCATCTCTACTTAATTTTATATATGTAATTTCTTTCTTTATGACTGTTCAATTATTTTGTGGCAGCAATAAATATACTTTGGCTCAAAAGACCATCACAAAGTTGCCAAAATTAGGGCACCTGGGTGGCTCATTTGGTCAAGCCACTGCCTTCAGCTCAGGTGATGATCCTGGAGTCCCAGGATTGAGTCCCACATCAGGCTCCCAGCTCCATGGGGAGTCTGCGTCTCCCTCTGGCCTTCTCCCTTTTCATGCTCTCTCTCACTCACTCTCTCTCTCTCTCAAATAAATAAATAAAATATTTTTTTAAAAAAGTTGCCAAAATTAGATGCTTTTAATATGAACAATTGTATTTTCTCATCCTCCCTCCTGAATACTAGGCTATAAAACCTGAAAACGTTATTACAGACTCTAAAAGAATTCTCCTAACTTCAACAAATATAGACAGCAGAACAGGGCCTTATTCATAATATATGTTCAACAAGGATGTATTAAATTGGATCTAACTTTTCAAACATTTAGTTTTGGGTTTTTTTTTTTTTTAGATTTTATTTATTTATTTGACAGAGAGAGAGAGATCACAAGTAGGCAGAGAGGCAGGCAGAGAGAGAGGAGGAAGCAGGCTCCCTGCTGAGCAGAGAGCCAGACATGGGCCTGGATCCCAGGACCCTGAGATCATGACCTGAGTGTAAGGCAGAGGCTTTAACTCACTGAGCCACCCAGGCACCCAAACAGTTAGTTTTGAATAAAAATAACTAAATCATACATGAATTAACTCTGTCTATGCTGAATTCTAAAAACACAGTTTCACCTTGAATTATTCACCTTGAAAATTCTCTACTATATTTACCTCATTTGAATACTAGATACAAAACCAAAAGATATACAGCAGTTGCCCCTTATCTTTACGAGATATTTTTTTAAGAAACCCAGTAAATAAGGTAAAGAATGTAAGCATGAGGTTACTACTGATCTTCTGGCCATATATCTACAGTTAACTGCTGGTAACTGAGTCTATGGAAAGAAAAACCACAGATTAGAGGGGGACTACTGTATTCAAGTTCCTTTTTGTCTCCTGATAAAAAGGCAGGAGAAGGCATTCTAACCTCAATAGTATGCTAGAAAACTCTGCTTTTCTTAGGAACTATGTAGATAACAGATATATATCTCTGTCCCTGAGAAACAATACATAAAACCTAGTAACAAATCAGAAGAGAATAGATAGAGGCTGAAGTGGACCTTACCTTCATGGCTGCCAACCTTTTTTAAGTCCAACTTTGTGCATTCCCAGGATCCTTTATACCTCAGGCATAACCATTTGGGCTAAATTTTGCCAATCAAATGTACCATATGAAGTTGGGTTTGCAATTTAGCAATGTAAGATAGTTGTTTGTATAACCCATACATTAAAATGTATAAGATTAATCACTTAAATCACAGAAAAATCTTTTGAAATCATGGCAAATAAATACTTTAACAAATGACAAAATGGGGCACCTGGGTGGCTCAGTGGGTTAAAGCCTCTGCCTTCGGCTGAGGTCAGGATCTCAGGGTCCTGGGATCAAGGCCCACATCAGGCTCTCTGCTCAGCAGGGAGCCTGCTTCCTCCTCTCTCTCTGCCTGCCTCTCTGCCTATTTGTGATCTCTCTCTCCGTCAAAAAAAAAAAAAAAAAAATCTTAAAAAAAATGACAAAATGGATGAAAGTGTGCAATATATATGATAAAACACTAATTTTTAATACCAAAAGCTCATATTAATAAGAAAAGATAATATAAACAGATAATAGCTCTCTCCCACTCCCAAGTAAAAATGTAATTTTGAAAAGCCAATAAGCTCAGGGAAAAATGCTCAGCCTCATTCCTATATAAAGTGAAATCAAAATAACAATGAAATACTATTTTTCATCTGTCAGATTAGTAAAGATGTTAAAGTTTTATGATACCAAGTACAGACCAAGATGCGGGAAACAAGGCACTTTCATTCACTACTGACAACAATGTAAATTAATTTGGTCTTTGGAGAGGAAATTTGGCAATATCTATCACAAACTTTAGCACATGCTTGCTTTGACTCACCAATTACATCAAAGAATTTACCCAAAGGATAATCTTACAAAATTTCATGAAAATATCTAAAAGGATATTCACCACAAGACTCCTTTCTATTAGCCAAAAGAAAAGAAAAAGAAGAAAGAAAGAAAGAAAGACCGACCTTAATTTCCAAAAGTCAAAAGTCGTTTTGAAAATAATGGAGGGGGGTAGGAGGGATGGAGTGGGTGGGTGATGGACATTGGGAAGGGTATGTACTATGGTGAATGCTGTGAATTGTGTAAGACAAATGAGTCACAGACCTGTACTCCTGAAACAAATAATACATTATATGTTAATTTAAAAAATAATAACAGTAATCCATGGAATAGAACACCCTGAAATCATTAGAAAGAAAGAATTTGGTCTATAGTTAATGTAAGAGTACTCACTAGCTGGTTGCCTCTGATGACAGACTGTACTTAAAGTTTTCAACAATACCACCTATTGCCATTATTCTTCTGACAGGTCACTTTGCCAACCCATATCAAGAGGTGACGTCTAATCACCATGGCCCCCTCCGAAAACCTGTATTCCTTAGGTGATTTGTTGTTGACCAACAGAGTGCAGTGGAACTGTGACTTCTGAGGCTCTGTAAGGAAAGACCCTAAAGCTTCTACCTGATCTCTCGGAATGCCTTCTCTCCTATGACCCTTGTTTTAATGTTCTATCGCTCTCTATCTCTTTAGCTCTCAGTCTCACGCACACCAGAAAATCATATGGTCTTGTGCTGCAGAAAGAGAATGTGCCAGCCAAGAACATAGCCAGAGCTACGAAGATGACTTTAGGTATCTCTGCAGAAGCACAGAAACACAGGATTTTAAGCAGCAACCTTGAGGTTTGTTTGCTCTGGAAGACACCACTGGATAAACAGACAGAAGGTTTTGGAAAAGAGGGGGTGGGGAGATGGGTGAGCCTGGTGGTGGTTCTTAAGGAGGGCATTTACTGCTTGGAGGACTGGGTGTGGTGCTTAAACAATGAATCTTGGTTTCTCGCTGAGAAAATAAAATATAAATAAATATTTTTTTAAAAAGAAAACTCTCATCAAATCTGGACCCAGAATGACAGCTAATGGTTCACCAAGGAAATACACACCAAAACGACCAATGGAATTCTCCAGAAACCAGCAGTGACCAATGCGGACTCTCCCCAGGGGGTGTAAGGCAGGTCTCTGAAGACAAGGGTTCTGGCAGGCCTGCCCTGGGCTCTCCTGGCTGACCTGGACCCCTCAAGCTCTCCAGAGACTCTGGGGAGTCTTGAAAACCAAAAGCCATCTCCACGCAACTGTCCTGCAGCCCTGAGTGAGTCTTGGAGGAAAATGGTTGTTCATATTTCTTAGAGAAAAGCATGACATCCACCTCCTTCATCCTCTTCGACCTTATCGGGGTTGGAGCCAAGAACAGAGGACCCTGACAGGGCTGCTCCTGGAAGCTCACACCAGGTCTCTGCTTCTCTGACCACTTCTTGGCCGAGCGCCTACCAGTGTTCTCCCAACCAGCTAAGGAGCGCAGACCTGCCCAAAGCCTCTGGTCCTGGAACACCAACCAGGCGGGCCACGTCCGTCCCCAAGCCCTCAGAAGGAGGCCAATAGCCACATGGCCATCTGTTCAAGGAGTGGGCCCTATGCCTATAATTTTATTTCTCTGACCACGCTTCCAGCAAAGAGCCACCATCATGAAATCTACGAAAGAAACCCTGCCTCAACGCCGCCGTCCCCCCACCCCCAACAGAAGGCCAGATGGGAAAAGCCCCCTCCCCCCACCCAGGAGGCAGCAGAGGGTCCCATTTCTGCTTCCCAGGGGCGTGGGGGGGGGGTCTTTCAACCTGTAGCAGTGGGACAAGCGGTAATGGCTCACACTTTAACCTGTCAGGAGGTGTTGGAGAAGCTGGGCCCCAAGGACGCCCCCAGAGCCGCCAACCTGGCCTGTGGTGGAGCGAATGAGTGTGCTGACTGCGACGGAAGAAGACTCACCTCCCAGCAAGTCTGCGCTTCCATCCTCAGTGGATGATCCTTGCCGGGTGCAGAGCGCTTCTGCGGGACTTTGGGACTTCGGCAGCAGCCGGCAAGGCGGGAACCGCGGGTCTTCCCGCGCTGGGGCTCCCACCAGCGGTCCCGGGAGTGCCGAGCCGCACACTGCGCAGGTTCAGTCAATGCCCTGCCTCTCAGCAGGGGTCGGCACTTGCAGTGCTGGTAAAGGAGAACCCGCTGAGGTTCTAGGCACTGGGGCTGAGGTAGATAATCTGGAGACGTCTGGGACTTCCTTGTTTAAGCAGTGGCCTTTGAAGAAAGTCTTTAGAAAGTCTTCATACCTCAAGGTGGACCCGCTCCAGAAGGACAGCCCTCAGAAACAGGCGACGATGGGGCCTGAGACAAGTAGTGTGCACCATGTGGTCGCACCTTCCTCAAGAACTCCCCTGAGGCAAAGCTGGTGGAATTTGATTGCTTACAAGCTTCGAACGTTCCTGTGTGTCCTCCATCCTGTGTGTTCTCAGGCCATGGAGTTTGCTGCTGCCCATGGTACCCATCGTGGACAAGCTGCAGTACAGTCGCAGGACCTGAACCCAGCAATGGAAGCAAGAAAAGCAAGTGTGAGGAGCTGCGCCTGAAGAACTTGAAGATAGGGGACGACATTGACGAGGTTGAGGTAACCCTGTACCAGGTAATAGAAGCGGCTCAGATACAGAAGGAATTTGCCAAAGCCAAAATCCAGAAGGTTCTTCTTTTTTTCTTCTTCTTCTTCTTTCTGTTTTTGTTTGTTTTTGTTGTTGTTGTTGTTTGTAACCATTCAATCCTTGCTTTACTTGATGGTTTCTCATGAAAGACACATTTAAATTTGGTAAAGTGAGTGTGTGTGTGTTTCAGTACAGGTGTCTGTATAATCTGACTGGAAGGACTGTAGGGTTGTTGTTACAGAAGCCTCCACCGTGGTCTTGTAAGGATCTCAGGTAAGGCAAAGATCTTCCTCTTGTATCCAGGAAATAGTTTCAGTCTCCAAATAATGCTGAGGTCATTCCTATCCCCTGAGTCAAACTTGTACCGCCTCTTTACTAAGGAAAATATTCCTTAAATTTGAACATTCGGAAGCATGTCCAAAACACCAGGAAACTTAAGATAAATTAATTTTTAATCAGTATTTTTTTTTTGCAAATCAGTACCGTTATCTTTAATTCTTTTTTTCCATTTCCAACTGCCTTTATTTACTTACTGAAGTATAGCTGACATATTAGTTTCAAATGTACATAATAATTCAATATTTGTATATATTGTAAAATTATCACCACCATAAATACAGTTAGCATCCATCACCATACACAGTTAAATTGTTTTTCTTGTGATGAGAACTTTCTAATCCACTCTCCTAGAAACTTCCAAATATGCAGTGCCATTCTGTAGTTACCATACTGTACGTTATATCCCCATTACTTATTTATTTTGTAAGTGGAAATTTATACCTTTGAACCTCATTCACTCATTTCAACCACCCACATGCTCCTGGTTCAGGCAACCACCATCTTTTCTCTATATCCATGAGCTCAGAGGTTATTTTTTGATTCCATGTAAAAGTGAGATCATATGGTATTTATCTTTTTCTGTCTGAATTATTTCATTTAGCATAATACCCTCATATCCATCCATATTATTGCAGATGGCAATATTTCATTCCTTTTATGGATGAATAATATTCCATTACATAAATATAAACACATTTTCTTTCTCTATTCATCAGTGGGCATTTTAGGTTGTTATTTTAGATTGTTTTCATGCCACAGCTATTGTAAATAATACTACAATGAACATAGAAATATATATGTTTTCAAATTAGTGTTTTTGTTTTTGTCAGATAAATACCGAGTGGAACTGCTGGATCATATTGTAAATCTATTTTTAACTTTTTGAGGACATCTCATTCTGTTTTTCATAGTTACTCCTCCAATTTATATTCCTAAGAACATTGCAAAAGTGCTCCCTTTTCTCCACATTCTCACCAACACTTGTTATTTCTTGTCTTTTTGGTAATAGCCATTCTAACAGGTATGAAGGGATCTCCACTGGGGTTTTAATTTGCAGTTCCTTGATGGTTAGTGATGCTGAGCAACTTTTCATGTACTGGTGGGCCATTTGTATCTCCTCTTTAGAAAAATATCTATTCACCTGCAAATAGAGAACAAACTGGTGGTTGCCAGAGAGGAGGGAGTCAGAGGATGGGCAAAATAGGGGAAAGGGAGTAGGAGATACAGACTTCCAGTTATGGAATGAAGAAGTCATGGGAATAAAAGGAACAACATAGGGAATATAGTCAATGATATTGTAATAGCATTAGATGATGACAGATGGCAGCTACAGTTGTGAGCAGAACATAATGTATAGAGAAACTGAGGAACTGAGAGCACCTGAAATTAATGTAACAGTGTGCATTGAATAAGCTCTAAAAAATTAAAGAAAAAGAAAAGAAAAATGTCTATTGAGATACTCTGCCCATTCTTAATTGGATTATTTGGTTATTGTCATTGTTGTTGTTGACTTGAATGAGTTTTTTCAATCTTTTGCATATTAACTCCTTATCAGATACCTGATTTAAAAATATTTTCTCCCATTCCGTAGATTGCCTTTTCATTTTGTTGAAGGTTTCCTTTGCAACATAGTAGCTTATGTTTTTAGCTTGATGTAACCCCACTTGTTTTTGTTTTTGCTGCCTTTGTTCTTAGTTCAAATCCAAAAACCTTTGCCAACACTAATGTCAAGGAGCTTACGACCTATATTTTCTTCAAGGAGTTTTATGGTTTCAGGTCTCATATTCAAGCTTTAATTCATTTTGAGTTAATGTTTGTGTATGATACAAAATAGTGGTCTAGTTTCATTCTTTTGCATGTGGCTGTCCAGCTTTCCTGATACCATTTTTTGAAAAGACTGTCTTTCGCAATTGTATAATCTTATCTTCTTTGTCACAAATTAATTGACCTTATATGTATGGGTTTGTTCCTGGGTAATCTATTCTGCACTGAATTCGCAGATTGCTTCAGGTAGTATGGGCATATTAACAATATTTATTCTTCTAATCCATGAACATAGAATGTTTTTCCATTTATCTGTGTCTTTAGTTTCTTTCACCAATGTCTTATAGTTTTCAGTTTACTGGTCTTTTACCACCTTTTTAAAATATATTGCTAAGTATTTTGTTTGTTTTGATGCAATTGTAAATGCAATTGTTTTCTTAATTTCCTTTTCTGATAGTTCATCTGTAGTGTCTAGGAATGCTACAAATATTTGCATGTTGATTTTGAATCTTTCAAAATCACTGAATGCATTTATTAATTCTAACCTTTTTTTAGTGAAGTCTTTGGTCTTTTCTAATATTTAATATCATGTTATCTGCAAATAGTGACAGCATTTCCCCTTCCTTTCCAATTTGGATGCCTTTTATTTCTTTTTCTTACATAATTGAGTTGAGGTAATTAAAGTAGACTAGATATGGTTCTTAATGTGAGCTAAAAGAATGAGCATATATTGAAAAAAGGAAAATGTTCAGAACTTATTTACTGCCCAGTTCTTGGACTGTTCTGGCTTGGAATATAAGTGGTTATATTGAAATAGTATTATGGTCAAGAATAGGCATGCTTGTCTTATTCCTGATCTTAAAGAAAAAGATAGATAGATGGTAGATGATAGATAGATAGATAGATGATATAGATATAGTGTCTGATGTTCATTGTGCATTTTAAATGTCTTCTGCTATTGCTTTCTTTTTGTTTTTAGTTATAATGTGATATACTTGATATGTTTGAAGAATTTGATCTGAAGATTGGTTGTGACACCTTGACAATTGGAGATGGGGTGAAGTTGAAGACCCCAGGACAGTGCTCCAAATGTAAGTTCTTAATGTTTCATTCTTGACTTCACCTATCAGGTCTTTATGAAATTTAACCCTTTTTCTTCTATTAGTTCCTCCCACTATTACCAACAGAAATATAGAAACTGAGTTATTGTCAGCTTACATATAGTATATTTATTAGTCCTTCCTCAATGAGGCTTAAGGTATGTGATCCAAACATAATTTCTTAGAATCTATTGCCAGATAGGCTTCCACTGGAAATGGAGGCCTAGAGTGAAATTGCACGGTGCTTGATAGGGCCTTGTTTTGGAAAACACTTTTGCCTCCATGGAGTTAAAAGATAAACTGAAAAGGGGTGCCTGTCTGGCTGAATTGGCATGAAATTCTTATTCACCATGTTGGGTATAGCGATTACTTAAAAATAAAATCTTTTTTTTTTTTTAAAAAGAAAAAAGGTAGACTGGAAAAGCAAGTGTAAATTTGATCCCAGAGACTCTGGGTGCTACTCACTCACCGGCAGGAAAATCGTACTTAGCCATCAAGAACTGGAGTTGAAAGTTTATTAGTGGTTTGAGATGTGACATAATTTACAATGAACCACTCTCTGAGTTGAGGTAATTAAAGTAGACTAGATATGGTTCTTAATGTGAGCTAAAAGAATGAGCATATATTGAAAAAAGGAAAATGTTCAGAACTTATTTACTGCCCAGTTCTTGGAAGATACTATTCCAGTAATCTATATACGATAGTGGCATGAACAAGTGTTTCAGGGAGACTATATTGTTTTCTCTGCTGTGAACCTTAGGTATAGTTTTAGGTAAAATCTTAGGTATAGTTTTTTTCAAAATTCCCTTCATAGCTGTTGATTTGCAGTTCAGTCTCTATCCACCTGGTTTTTTCAAAATGGGGTCTTTTTGTATCACAGTTACCTGGCCCACTTTTTTTTAAAATGTAGAGTTCTTGACCCCTTAAGTGACTTACTGAATCACTATCTCTGGGCTTTGGAACCAAAGATCTACACATTTTTTATCTTTCTCTAATTTGATACAAATACCTAAAAATACCAGAAATCTTTATAATATTTGAATACTTTTTCCACATTCCTTGATATTATACAATATAGGAAAGATATTTACCCACTGGGATAAAGGAGTGGGGAACAGAGTCAAAATCCATCAAATCAATTTTTTTTAATTATAGTTGACATACAATATTATATTACATTCAGGTGTACAGCATAGTAATTCAATAATGATATATATTACAAAGTGCTCACCAGGATAAATGTAATTACCATCTGTCATCTGTTTATACCACCCACTGCACCCCCTACCCTGGCAACTACCAGCTTGTTCTTTATATTTATGAGTCTGTTTCTATTGTGTTTTGTAAATTTTGCTTTGTTTCTTAGATTCCACGTATAAGTAAAATCATATGGTATTTGTCTTATTTAGGCTATTTCATTTAGCATACTACCCTCTAGGTTCACCCATTTATTGTGAATAGCAAGATTTCATTCTTTTTTATGGCTGAGTAATATTCTATTGTATGTATATACTACATCTTCTTTATGCATGGAGAACCTATGCTCTCTCTAAAGAGGTCAGAAGATAGTCCCAGCCAATTTTTCTCTGTGGTAATCTGTTGCCAGTTTGTCAAAAGATCTCACAAATTAAAAACCTGTGATTTTTAATATGTAATTTTCAGTTATTTGAAAAACTGCTCTTCCCAAATAATAAGTAAAAATAAAAGATCTACTGATCAGATTAGCTCTGTGGTTAGTAATTTTTAATACAATATTAAAATATAATGAAACCCAAAATATCAGGTATAAAACCACCAGGAAATCTAGGAAGAACTATAGATTATATCTGGAAGATACTAGTCCAATGTATTGAAATACCTATCCAGGCTCATCATCCAGATAAAAATGCTGAGCTTTAGGGCTGTCTGGGTGTCTCTGTCATTAAGTGTCTGCCTTCAGCTCAGGTCATGATCCCGGAGTACTGAGATTGAGCCCGCATCTGGCTGCCTGCTCAGTAGGAAGCCTGCTTCTCCCTCTCTCACTCCCCCTGCTTGTGCTCCCTCTCTAGCTGTGCTTCTCTCTGTCAAATAAATAAATAAAATCTTTTTAAAAAATGCTGAGCTTTTTTAGTGGGAGGAGGTGTTAAAAATGAAGTCATAAAACAATTTGAATTAAATAACCAAACATGTAGAGCATGTAAAATAGCTAGCCTTTTTATCCACCATACCTTAAGAAGCACAAAATGGAATTGTAGTTGGTTTAGAGATAGATAACTGGTTGAGCAGTGATAATCCATGTTGCAGGGGATGCAGACGGTTGAAGTTGAAGCCAAATGTGCATTAAAATTAGAAAGAAGAGTAGGCTTGGTAGGGGGGTTGTTATAGTTTTGTTTTCCTCCTGGAAAAATGAGAACTAAGAGGGAATGCTATAGGGGTCTACTATGTATATATATGGTAATAAATAAATTCCTAGAAAAATGAAATAAAAACACACATAAATACAACCCCCTTGTTTTTTCATTATGAAATTAACCAGACAAAATTTATCTTTCAAATTGCCATAGAATTTTGAAAGACTTACTCCCAGTTTCTGTACTTAGTCACATTTGAGGCTGGGAACTAATCTAGAATCTCAATGGGTAAGTGGGGGTGAGATGGAGGTGCCGGCCAGGCACTTCTCTGGGGAAGTTTTGAGCTATAGAAAAGTCAGAGGAGGACCTCTACAGGAAAGGGACAGGAAAGGGCCCTATCTTGCCCAAGTTTAAAAAAGTATTATATACATGGCATGGGAAATTTCCAAAAAATTATTTTTAAAAACACACTTGAAGGGAATTTACTCTTACTATTTTTTAGTTTTAATTTCAGTATAATTAACATATAATCTATATTAGTTTCAGGTATACAATATAGTGATTCAACAATTCTATATATTATTGAGCACTTACCATGACAAGTGTACTCATAATCCCCTTCACCTGTCTCACCCATCCCCCACCCACATCCACTCTAGTTACCATTTATATGTTCTCTATGTGTAAGTCTGAGGATTTTTCTGTCTCTTTTATTCTTTGTCCATTTTTTTTTTGTTTCTTAAATTCTGCATATGAGTGAAATCATATATTTGTCTTTTTCAGACTGACTTATTTCACTTAACATTCTACTCTCTAGAGCCATCCATGTTGTTGCAAATGACAAGATCTCACTCTTTTGTGGCTCAGTAATATTCCATTGTGTGTATTGTGTGTGTGTGTGTGTGTGTGTGTGTGTGTGTATTATATCTTTTTCTTTATCCATTCATCTACTGATGGACATCTGTGTTGCTTTCATAGTTTGGCTATTGTAAATAATGCTGTAATAAACAAAGGGTTGCATATATCCTTTTTAATCAGTGTTTTTTGTATTCTCTGGGTAATACCCCATAGAGGAATTATTGAATCAAATGTAATTCTGTTTTAAGTTTTTGAGGAAACTCCAAGTTGTTTTCCACAGTAGCTGAACCAGTTTGCATTCCTACCAACAGTGCACAAGTGTTCCTTTGTCTCCACATTCTCACCAGCATTTCTTGTTCCTTGCATCCTTGATTTTAGCCAGTCTGACAAGTGTAAGGGGGTATCTCATTGTGCTTTTGATTTGTATTTCCCTAATAATGTTGTTGAACATTTTTTCATGTGTTTGTTGGCCGTATGTATGTCTTCCTTACAGAAACTGTTCATGACTGTTCATGTCTTCAGCCATTTTTAAATTAAATTATTTATATTTTTGGGTGTTGAGTTGTATAAGTTCTTTACATAATTTAGATACTAATCATTTATTGGATGTGTCATTTGCAAAGATCTTCTCCTATTCAGTAGGTTGAATTTTTATCTTTTTGATCGTTTCCCTCACTGTGACTGTGCAGAAGCTTTTTATTTTGACGTAGTCCCAATTGTTTATTTTTGCTTGTTTCCCTTGTCTCAGGATGTATGTCTAGAAAAATGTTGCTGTGTCTAATGGCAGAGATATTACTGTCTATGCTCTCTCCCAAGATTTTTATAGTTTCAGGTCTCACATTTATGTCTTTTATCCATTTTCAATTTGTTTTTCTGTATGGTGTAAGAAAGTGGTCCAGTTATAGCATATTGCTGTCCAGTTCCCACCCCCACCATTTGTTGAAGGGATTGCCATTTTTTTATTGCATATTCTTGCCTCCTTTTTCAGAGACTAATTGACCATATAATTATTATTGGGTTTTCTATTCCGTTCTATTGAGCTATATGTCAATTTTTGTGCCAGGACCATACTGTTTTAATTACTTCAGCTTTGTAGTATATTTTGAAACCTGGGATTGTGACACATCCAGTTTCCTTCTTCTTTTTCAAGATTGTTTTTGCTATTTGTTTTGGCTATTGTGGTTCCATACAAATCTTAGGATAGTTTGTCCTAGTTCTATGACAAATGCTATTGGTATTTTGACAGAGATCGCATTAAATCTGTAGATTGCTTTGGTAGTATGGCCATTTTAACAGTATTTTTTCTCCCAATCCATGAGCACGGACTATCTTGTCATTTGGTGTCATCTTCAATTTATTTCATCAGTGTTTTATAGTTTTCAAAATACAAGTCCTTCACCTCAGTTTAGTCCAAAGTATTTTGTTATTTTGGTGCAATTGCAAATGGGATTGTTTTCTAAATTTCTCTTTCTGCTACTTCATTATTAGTGCATAGAAATGCAACAAATTTCTGTATATTGATTTCATATAATGTGGCCTTACTGAATTCATTTATCAGTTCTAGTAGTTTTTTGTTGGAGTCTTTAGTTTTCGGTGTACGGTATTATGTCATCTGCAAACGGCAACAGTTATTTCTTCTTCTTACCAATTTGAATGTTTTTTATTTATTTTTGTTATCTGATTGCTATAGTTAGGATTTGCAGTACTATGTTGAATAAAAGTGGTGAGAAGGGACATTGTTATCTTATTCCTGTCCTTAGGGGAAAAGCTCTCAGTTCTTCACCATTGAGTTTGGTATTTATTGTGTGTTTTTCATGTATGTTGAGGTATATTTGATATGTTCCTTCTATTATGTTGAGGTATGTTCACTTTAAACCTCCTTTGTTGAGAGTTTTTATCATGAATGGATATCGTACTTTTCTGCAGCTATTGAAACAATCATATGGTTTTATCCTTTCTCTTATTGTTATAAGGTATCATGTTGATTGATTTGCAATTAATGAATCACCCTTGCATCCCAGGACTAAATCCCACTTGATCATGAATTATTTTTTTAATGTATTGTTAGGTTCAGACTGCTAATATTTCATTGAGGATTTTGCACCTATATTCATCAGAGATATTAGTAGTTCTCTTTTATTGTGGTGTCCCTATATGGTTTTCCTATCAGGGTAATGCTGGCCCTATAGAATGAATTTAGAAGTTTGGAATAGTTTGAGAAGAATAGATATTAACTCCTTTTTAAATGTTTGGTAGAATTTACCTGTGGAAACTGGTCCTAGACTTTTGTTTGTTAGGGATTTTGATTACTGATCCAATTTTATTGTTAGTAGTTAGTCTGTTCAAATTTTCTGTTCTTGCTGATTCAATTTTGGGAAGTTATGTATTTTAGGAATTTATCCATTTCTTCTAGGTTGCCCAATTTGTTGACATATGACGTTTTTCATAATATACTCTCATAATCCTTTGAATTTCTCTGGTGTCAGTTCTCATTTGTGATTTCATTTATTTGAATCCTCTCTCTCTCTCTCTTTTTAATGAGTCTGGCTAAAGGTTTAGAAATTATTTTTATTTTTTCCAAGAACCAATTCCTAGTTTCATTGATTTGTTCTAATGTCTTTTGTTTCTATTTCATTTACTTCTGCTCTAATCCTTATTATTTCCTTCTTTCTACTGTCTTTAGGTTTTGTTTGTTCTTTTTCCAGCTTCTTTAGGTGTAAAGTTGGTTTGTTTATTGAGAGTTTTCTTGCTTCTTAAGGTAGACCTGTGTTGCTATAAACTTTTCTCTTAGAACAGATATTGTTGCATTCCCAAAGCTTTTGGACCATTGTGTGTTTTAATTTTTATCTGTCTCCATCTATTGATTTCCTCTTTGATTTCTTAATTGACCCATTCATTGTTTAGTAGCATTTTTATTTAACCTCCATATATTTGTGTCCTTTCCAGATTTTTTTCTTGTGGTTGATTCTTGGTTCCAAGTTTTTTGAAATTATTGAGACATGTTTTGTGACATATGATCTATTCTGGAGAATGTTCCATATGTACTTGAAAAGAATGTGTATTCCCCTGTATTAAGATGGAATTTTCTAAATATATCTGTTACATCCATCTGGTCCTAAGTGTCATTCAAAGATGCTCTTCCCCTATTGATTTTCTGTTTAGATGACCCAACCATTGATGTAAGTGGGTGTTAAAATCCCTCACAATTACCGTATCACTATCAATTACTTACTTTATGTTTGTTATTAACTGTTTTATGTAGCTGGTGCTTCTATGCTGGATGCATATATATTTACCATTATTATATCTGCTTGTTTGATTGTTCCCTTTTTGATTATGTAGTGCCCTTTGTCTCTCGTTGGTCTGTTTTAAAGTTTATTTTATCCAAAGTGAGTATTGCAAGTTGGCTGTCTTTTGACTTCCATTTGTATGATAAATGCTTTTCCATCCCTTCATTTTCAATATGAATATGTCTTTAGGTCTGAAATGAGTCTCCTGTAAGCAACATATTAGATGGGCCTTGCTTTTTTTAATCCATTCATCATCCTATGTCTCTTAATTGGAGCATTTAGTCCATTTACATTCAAAGTAATTATTGATTGGTATGTACTTTTTGCCATGTGTCACTTGTTTTATGGTTGTTTTTGTAGTCTTCTCTGTTCCTTCTCTTACTCTCTTCTCTGATGTTTGTCTGGCTTTTTTTAGTGATATACTTGGATTCCTTTCTCTTTATTTTTTGCATATCTATTACCAGTTTTTGATTTGTGATTACCATTAAGTTTATATATAACATCTTATATATATACAGCAGTATTAACTTGATGGTTGCTTTAAGTCTGAGCCCATTTTGAGAGCACTAAATTTTTATTCCTCTTCCCCTCAAGCTTTAACGTATATGGTGTCATACTTTAAATCCTTTTATTTTGTGAATCTCTTGACTGATTTTTGCAGATATACTCATTTTACTGCTTTTGTGCTTCCTACTTTTCTTATTCCTGATTGTGGTGTTTCCTTTTCACTCAGAGAGTTTCCTTTAACTGTTCAGTATCTCCATGGGGCTATTCGATGTACTATTTCTTTAAGAGAGGGAACTCAGTTTTCTAACACCCTCTGGCTCCCCCAGGCCTAGCCCAAGCATTGCTAAAGTTGCAGATGTTAGGCCCCACTGATTATAAGAACTCAGGAGGTTAGGTCCCCCTGGTTTTCAAAGCCAAATGTTATGGGAATTTGTCTTCCCAGTGTAGGTCCCCTGTGCCTAGGATGCCTGGTGTAGGACCTGCTCCTCTCCTGTCTCTGTGCATTCCTCCCTCCTGAGGACCATCCAGGGGGTTAGTTTGGCTCTCAACCATGTCTCTGCCTTTACTATCCTATTTGTCATGGCCTCTTCTCTATATTTAGCTGTGGAGAATCTGTTAGAGCAGTATTCAGGTCTTCTTTTTGGTTTATTTACACTAATGTGGGTGTTATCTTGGTGTATCCTTGGGACAGGGTGAGCTTAGGATCCTCCTACTCTGTCATTTTCCCCAGAAGTCCGAAGGGAATTTATTTTAAATAACGCTCAACAAGTAAAACTAGTCTCCATTTAGACATCTTATTTAACAATCTGTTCACTCATCTGCAAACTCCTTTTTGCTTTTTTCTTGTTTGATCCATGTGCTAGAGAATCATTTTGGGCACCAAAATTATTTTTTAAATAAATTTATTTTGAAAGATCAAATCTTTGAAAGTCAAGAAATAGTAAAAAATGGAAAATACATTCATTTAACAAAAAGTCATATAATATTATCAGATTTGAAAGTAATCTATAAGAGGATGAATTCAACCCATATTAAATTTTATAAGTTTTGATTAATTTAATGAACACAGGATGCATCATTTTGGTAAGTATTTAACCAGGTATGAAACATTCCAATCTACATCTATTTAGATCATAGGACCAAATTAAGCATTGGAAATATATCATGTTTTTGTTTCTCATTTTCTTTCAATATTTAGGTTCTAAAAGGTAAAATCAGTTGTCATATTCTATTCCATAAAAAATATACTCCATAAAGTCATAGTATATTCAATAGCTAAAATAATCCTCTCAAAAAAAGGTATTAATTATAAAAGTTTGTTTATTTATTTTATTTTTATTACATTATTTTATTTTTTCAGCGTTCCAAGATTCATTGTTTATGCCCCACACCCAGAGCTCCATGCAATATGTGCCCTCAGTACCCACCACCAGGCTTCCCCACCCACCCACCCCTCCCTCTCAATACCTTCAGTTTGTTTCTGAATCCAGTGTCTCTCATGTTTCATCTCTACACCCGAGTTACCCCACTTCCCATTTCCTTTTCTTCTCCTACTGTCCTCCATATTACTCCTTATGCTCCACAAGAAAGTGAAACCATATGATATTTGACTTTTCTGCTTGGCTTATTTCACTCAGAATAATCTCCTCCAATCCAGTCCATGTTGCTACAAAATTTGGGTATTCATCTTTTCTGATGATGGCGTAATATTCCATTGTATATATGTATATGAAAGGTTGTTTAAAAGTAACTCACATGATTTATTTCCTTGGAGCACAAAGCATATAGTTTTTGTAATTCAGTAATCAAAAATTTAAGTGTTCTACATCTCTTCACCTTGACACTTTGGCTTCAAAGAAACACTCGTGACAAAGTTATCAGCAATAAAACTGCTAAGTAATAGGGAATGTGCAATAATTGATTATCATATACGGTACTAAGTTCTTCATATAGTTTTATCAGATGAAAGTTCCTAAAATAATGTAAATTTAAGCTGCAAACTTAAATTCACATTCAGCGATTTGTTGCTTCTGCTATTGTTGTCTCCATTAGTCTTTGTCCATTCACAGCCTTTTCTCTCTCACTCTCATTCTTATTCTTTTTCTCTCCAATGGAGTTATTTGGAGGGCATTTTCCCCTCATTTTGAAATAGGATTTTTCATTCCTGGCAACTTCGTGATGGTGTGGTGACAGGCATCAGTTGAGATCAGAATGTGAAGTTGGCAGTTGATAATTCACACAATGGATCTCAACCACTGTGCTGTTATCTTTAAAGGCTGTTAGAAGAAATTTAACTTCTCACAGATTGTTTTCCATGTGCTATTTTCATCCTTAGGCATAAATTCACCTGGTTGTGGAAATGGATATAATAAATTTGAGAGAACTAACTGCAATGATAGTGCACTTACTGGCATTGAATTCACCTCCAGCCCTCATTTTATCTGCAAAAAGGAGACATTGATTTGTCCAATTTTCTCATCTTTGTAGCATCAAATTAAGATGATTAGAAGTGCACTCTGTTGGGACACTTGGGTGGCTCAGTCTACTGGGTTTCCACCTTTGGCTCAGGTCATGATCCCGGGGTCCTGGGATCAAGTCCCGTTTGGGGCTCCTTGTTCAGCAGGAAACCTGCTTCTCCCTCCCTTTACCCCACTCATGCTCGCTCTCTCTCTCTCTCTCTCTCTCTCTCTCTTTAATAAATAAATAAAATCTTAAAGAAAGAAAGAAAGAAAAAGAAATGCACTCTGTCGAGCATGTGCTTCTCTTTCCTTTTCCTGCCTTTCCTCTCACATGTTTTGTTGTTCCATTATTGTATCCATAGTAACACTGTAAAGAATAATTAAGCAAAAACTTGCAAAATAACAGATGAAAAAAATGTCTTCCATTCCTAAGATATCTCTGGAAATTTTTGAGTATTCACTGATATTGAATGACATTATATTTGAAGAAGCAAAAATTGGGGTGCCAGGAAAGGATATAAACTCCTTTTGGGGAGATAGTGGCAGCCTGGAGCAAGGCAGAGAGAGCATGCAAAGACTGTGCCCACTGACCTCCATTATCCAGGAGCACCTTCGTAGACCCCTCCCTTGTTGAATGACAAACCAGAAACCTGTGTCAAGCCAAAGCTGCTGGAAAAGCAGATAGGCCTCTTTCCTAGAAAGATGGGAGATGTGCTTTAGTCTGCTACTGATACAGTACCCTGGGCGTTAATCTACCAAGAATTGTCTTTCCAAGTGTTACAGTCTCATAGGATCCAGGATTCCCAAGTTCCTCTGGCCTCTAGAGCAGGGTGATTAAGGGTGTCCCCTGGGTGGCACCCACAAAACCTAAGGCACAAGATGCATGTAAAACTCCCCTCTGGGAGATACTGATGCTCTGGAAAACTGCAGAGGGAGAGCTTGAGGATCGCACCAAGCAACTAAAAGGAGCATGTAGATACTGCCTACCAGGAGAAAGAGAAAGATTTTTTTTTAATTTAAAAAAGATGGCACCTGCTAGCAAGAGTATAAAGATGGCACCTACCAGCTTAAAAGAGGCAGAAGGGGAGCATATAGATTGTGTCCATAGGAAAAAAGAGAAAAAAAGAGATGACTTCACTGTGTGAAGCAGAGGGAGAGCATAAAATGGTGCCTACCAATCAGTAAGCCCCTAGAATGTGTACCCCTCTGGCCAATAATTTAATATTAGAAAATGAGCCTCCTTTATGTATGAGCACCTCTTGATCAGCTGCTTCTATGCTGGGTCCTGGGGCCGGTGAGCCCAAGTGCACAAACCCTTTAGGAGTCATTTCTCAGGTTGTTATAGCTTTGTGGGTCCCATGGATGTGAGCCTCACTGGATTTCAAAGCTAGATATTTTAGGGTCTCATGTCTCAGGTGCAGGTGTTAAAAGATGGGTTGCCCAATGTGGAGTTCAGACTGCTTCAATGTGGACCTTCTTTTGTTTTCCAGATGTATAGGAGTCGCTCAGACAGTTTTTATGTTTTTGGTTTTTTTTCCCAGAGGAAGTTGTTCCATATGTAGCTCTACATTCAGTCTGTCCATGGGAAGAAGTGTTTCCTGGATCCTTCTACATCATCATTTTGAACTGGAACCTCTCCAAATCCAAAAGGTTCTGAAAGAAAAAGATGAACATACTGCAGATGGACTATATGGAAAAATCTTTCTCTGACCTCTTTAAGTGGTTTGAGAACAGACGGAACTCATCAAAGGCTACCACATAAAACATCACTGAAGATGTGTACTGAGGATTAAATAGAATTGAAAAGGAAGGCCAGAGATACCAAGGGCTAAAGGCCCACACAGAAAAGAAACTCACACCGGCAAACAAGGACATCACTCAGGCCTGGAGCAAGGCCCAAAAGGAGTCTATGGCTTTACAAGTGAGCCTGAGGAAGAAGAAGATGCATATCTACTCTCTGAAGAAGAGTAAAGAAAAAAATGACCCGACCAGATTCTGTGACAACCTCAGTTCCAAGATGAGAAGATCTAACAGGGAAGTCCCTGATCAGTACCAGCCTCCCTCCTGTGTATTTATCTGACTCTGTCTGTTAAAAGCGTTCATGTTCTTTCTTCTCTTAAGCTCAGCTTGTTTTTAAACTAGATTACTTTAAAGAGAAAACTAAATAACGTTTTCTTTAAGGAGAGAGAGAAAGAGAATGTACTTCTGTGCAGGTGTTCTGGTCAACGGTCTCAGCTGAGACCTGTCTATCTGACATTTCAGCACCGGTTCCTGAAGCATGAATAAAGAAGTCTCAGAATATAAATTTTTTCTGAAAAGTTTCATGTCAGTGGCTACCATGGATGAAAGAACTGAGAAGGAGGGAATCTTTTATTTTTATCTTATACCTTCTGTACATTTGAATTATTTAGTAATATGCACCAATTACTTTTTTTCCCCATGACAGGAATCATCTAGGTAGTGAAATAGGTCATTTTTTTTGCTTTGCTCATCATATTTTTCTGTATGATAGTCAACCACGTTTATGTGATTCATAAGTTATTCCCTCCTATAACATAAAAAGGTATTGAGTACTTATATGCTGGGTAATTTCACATGTATTACCTCTTTTCATGCTCACAAAAGACCAGTATTTAATTCTTGCTCTCCCCATGCAGAGTAGGAAAATAAAGCTGAGAACTATTCAGGAATCTGCTAAAGGTAACAAAGCAAGTTAAGTGGTAAAATTAGTATTTAGTTAATGGTAAATCAAGGTTTGCCTAATACCACAGTCAATGCTTATACCTGCCTCACCATCAGTAATTCAAGTGCTTATCAACTAATATTTGAACATTCTCTCCTAAGGTAAGGCTAAGCCTGTCATCCTTTCTTTGTGTTGAAAACAACAAAAATTAGTTATCTCTCTATTAATTTCACCTACTGAGAAAAGTTGTTTTATTTATTTGTTTGTTTGTTTATTTTTTCCTGACTATGCTGAACAATCTAATCCCTCATCTAGGTAGTTGTTTGTTTGTTTTTAATATTTGAAGGCAGTTATCATGGCCACCCTTAATCATTCCTTATATGCCCCACCATGTCCATGCTTACACACAAATATATACATACACAACACATATAGGCACACACAGATGCCCAAACCATTCTTTCCCTGATGTTTAAATCCTGTCAGATCATCTATCCCTAAAGCTACTGTTTTCTATTTTCTCAGCTTTGTGATCCCACTATCTTGTATTTTTTCACATTTTTTTTTAAGATTTTATTTATTTATTTGACAGCGAGAAACACAGCCAGAGAGCATGCACAAGCAGGGGGAGTGAGAGAGGGAGAAACAGGCTTGCTGCTGAGCAGGGAGAACGATGCAGGGATCCATCCCAGGACTCCAGGATCATGACCTGAGCTGAAGGCAGTTGCTTAACTAACTGAGCCACCTCACCCTTTTAAAACTAAAATAGGTGCCTGGGTGGTTCAGTCAGTTAAGTGTCTGCTTTCAGGACTCAGGTGATAATCTTAGGATTCTGGGATCAAGTCCCACATTGGGCTCCCTGCTCAGCAGAGAGTCTGCTTCTCCCTCTGCCTCTGCCCCTTACCCTGCTCATGCTCTCTCTTTTTCTCTCTCTCTCAAATAAAAAAATAAAATCTTTTTTAAAAAGAACTAAATAAAACCTGCAAAGTATAAGTGATTTTCCCAAAGACACAGCGCTATCTATTGATTGAATACAGGATGTCTAACTACTGCTTTCTTATGGATCAATTCCTCATCAAGCATAATCAAGATAGTTCTTTATAATGGTATATTTATGTGTATTTATTCCCATTCAGACAAACAGATAGGTAGATAAAGAGACAAACAGATCACTATTTTGATATCCTATTAATATGTTAGCAGCTTTGGCTGAAAATCCAACTATAAAAGATTAGGCTGAATATTTGAGGCCAGAGACTAAAAACTTAGAATGCTTACCAATGTGATAGAATAAATAACAATCGAGATTTCTTAAGTGCCATGACAGACATTTCAAAGAAGCAGTATATCTAAATCAGCCTGTATTTAGTTGTGAGTTGGAAACAATTCCTGGCTAAGAACATATGCCCAGTTTAGAATTATGCATTTCTCTTCCAGAGAGAGCATTTCACAAGAAAGTTTTATCATTTCTATCGTCAGAGTCTATGAAAAAATGGTATCTGGGAAAATTGTAGGGATGCCAATAAAGAGGCAACAACATAAGCCCATATTCAGTCTCTGGCACTGTGCAGAAAGAGGAATTGTGCATTGGAAGGAGAGTGATTATCACATAACATCTACCATAGCTCTCACTTGCTGTAGATAGTGCACATAATATAGTCTCATGGTACCCACCCTCCAACCTTCGCTCCCTTTTCATTGCAGCCCACCTACTTCCTACACATACCCTATCAACCCTGTAGACACACATCATATATGTGTGGGAATTTTACCCATTCAACAACAATCACCTCTATGATCCTTAAATAGAAGTCTTTTCTTTTTAACAATAAAATGATTATAATTTGCATTGTGTTCATTAGGTATAATTAGAGAGGATTAACAAATGAAAGGACCAGGTGACCCCTCTAAATTGTTTTTGTTTTTCTTCTCTAGCCCTTCCTGATACATTGTTCATGGGTCTCAGGACAATGATAAAAAAAAAAAAAAACGCATTCCCTCAGACCATCCTCCTTTAAACAGGCTTCCATTAAGAAATTCCGCCTGCCAGCTTCCCTCAATCATACTAGTCTTATTTCCTTCTAAAGTCCTAAGTCGTTCCTTTCAGTTTTTTTCCTTGATCATATTCTAAGCTTCACTGCCTAAAAATAACAGATTGTTATTCTGCTCCAATCCTTGATGTCTTGGTTACGCTTTTAAAAAATGCACTTAAAAATAGTTTATTAGCATGTGCCATAAAGAGTAATGTTCCTACTTTAACTGGTACTGCAGGGATTTTCCTCTTTCAGTCATTCAAAATATTACATCTTAAACATAAATATTCTTACTATGACTCTGAGCAGAAAAACTCTTTCTCCAGAAAATTATCCGGAGCCACCTTATTTCCTACCCAAGTCCTTGAAAGAGTTGTGAACTTTGTCATCTCATTAAGTATAAATCCTTTGTTTCATGGAAACATTTTCCTATAGTTGATGATAATTAATAGGTTCCTTACATAAAGTTCCATAAACTTTTGTACATTACCCTGAAGTTATGTACAACTTCATAAAAGCCCAAACATATGTGAACCTGACTTGAACATACTGCCTAATTCACATGGTCTTATTTTGACTCATCACACGTCATTGTTATGTCAGGGTTCATAAATCTTACTTCATTTGGAAAAGGTGATTCATATACGAGTCTCAACTGGTAGAATAAAAACTGAGCTTGTATGCAATATAGTGGAGAACAAAAGTGCATGTGTTTTTGTTATATACGTTTTCTTTTAATGGTAGTAAACTGTTACAAATGGATTTTCGTGTTTCAACTTAATAAATTCTAACAGAGCTCATTATTGTGTAAATTTAGACAAGGCTGCTGTGAAATAACAGTTAAAACTACACTGTGAAACAGCTCCATAGTTTTGAGACCTTAATACTGTATGTTTTTTTTTTTTTTTAAGATTTTGTTTATTTATTTGACACAGAGAGAGCTCTCTGCTGAGCAGAGAGCCTGACCTGGGCCTGGGCAGAGGCTTTAACCCACTGAGCCACCCAGGTGCCCTAAAATTGTATGTTTAAGTTTAAACTCAGGAGAGCAATATTTGCCCATCTTTAACCTTGAAGCAGAAAAACTTCATTTAGTTTAAGCTTTCAGTTATATCCTCAATCAATAAAAAGTAAACCCAATTCACCTAATATATACTGAGCATATACTATTAGAAAGACGCTTCTATAGAATGTATAATTGTGGTCTAAATAGACTATTGAGACTGGCCAGGTAATTTTTCTCACATAAATAGTCATTTTTCCACTCTTTCTTAATGATTAGATCCTATCTGTTTGACCATATCATGTTTCTAATTCTAGAATCCTCTCAATAATCAAAATACTGTTAATAACATAGTACCTTAGATTGCTTCTTCCAAGATGAGTATATTATTAGTGTCAAGTATAGAAAATTCTAGTATTGAGTTGATTGAAAAAAATCTAAAATGAAGATTTTAGTGCATTAAAGTGAGGCCACAAGATTAAAGAAAGAGAAATTTTCATTACAGGTATAAACATATGTGACAATACTGGACAGATGTTTAAATGTTAGGCTGCTTCCTTGAGCAGATGCATCATTCACTGTTCTATTTCAGTAAGCAGGGAACATCATAATGAAATAAACAGACACATTTGGCAACAAGAGATCATCATTTTTATGAATTATATTTTTTGAAGATGGGACATTTTAAAGGACTTTGCTATAATATATCATCGTACCTGGTGTAAATTTATAATATGTCCTGTTTTTCAAAATTGTCTAAATCAAATCAAGTTTCAGGGAGATGAAATGAACTTGATGAAAAGCTGTTTCTGAATCTTTGAAGGAGTTTCAACTTTTTTTTTATCAAGGCAAATCTGTCTTGTAGCATGTTAATGTAAATTATGGTAGTGAATGTCATATCTCCATCTGCTCCAACAATCTGCTAAAATACACAATTATTTTCTAGGGAAAAGAGTTTATAATATTTTATCATATTGTTATCAATACCCCTCCTGAATAAACTGTCTTCACAAAATCTGTTCTTCACCAATGACCTAATTCCCTGCCCTGGCAGAATTTCTTGGTGATATCCCCAGAAGTGTATAAATATTTCTTCTCTATTCCTAGAAAGAGTTTTGTCAGCTCTTGATAACATTCTCCATCCTGTGTGCATCCATCCACATCAGTGCAGCAGACACTGCCTTTAGAAATCACAGTGGGAGCTAGTTCTTCAGAATACTCACATTAGAAAACAGGGAAAGAAGTCAAAGGGAAAAACAGCTTTTAATCACAGCAGTGGTGGACTTAGAACATCTTTGGAGTTTAGTTTCTGAAAGCACCAGCATGGTTTGATAGAAAGAGCCCATCCCAAGAATCAGGAGGTTTGGTGGCTCTGCTGCTTTCTACAGAGAACTTGTACAAGTCACTTAACATTCGAAATCTCATTTCCCTCATCTCTAATAACAATATCTACACCAATGAACAAATGAAATCTTTGGTGAAAGTACCTTATAAAGTTCTTAGAGATATTCGCTATTTAATGTAAGACAACTATACTTCTCTTTTATATTAACATTACACAATACAATTCTGTACATTTTCACATGCTGTGTTTGTAAGCCCTAGTTTAAATTTCACAAAATAAATAAAACATAGTATCTAGCATCTTAGAATATTAAATTGAAAGACATCTTAAGAAACATTTATTTTAACTCCTTCATCTTAAAGAACTTTTTAAAAATGATTATCAGAAAAGTTAAATGCTTTGACATTGATCTTAGTGCAGTTATTATTTAAAATTGGGCTAGAACATCTTATCACAAAAACATTAAGGTCAGAATGTTTTATTTTTTGTAAAAGAATACCTCATATATGCATGTATATATTGCATGTACACTTATATTAATTTAAGATTTTACTAATAAAATATGTTGGGTTACTCAAGGTAAGACTTGACATTGGGACAAGTACTGAGAAAAATAAATGTATTGTCTGTCTTCAAGCTACTATAATCTATAATGGGAAGAAAATAAAAAATTACTGTTTCTTATAAAACTGAACATACTATTCCCAGGCAATCCAACAATCACTATCTTTGTAAATTATAATTATAATTAATAATTTTCAATTATATAACATTTTAAGAGACAAAACTATGGAGGCAGGGGAAAGATCAGTAATTGCTAGGTGTTAGGGAAGGGGAGATTAATAGGAAGGACACAAAGAATTTTAACGGGAGTGAAAGTACTCTGCATGATACTATAATGACAAATACATGTCATTATACATTTGTCCAAACTCACAGAATGTATACCAGAAGTGAACCACAGTGTAAGCTATGGACTTGAGGGGATAATGACAAGTTGAAACAAAGGCACCATTTTGGTGAACAATGCTGATAATGGAGGAGTATTTGTATGTATGGGCAGGGAATATGTAGGAAATCTCTATGCCATTGTTGTAAACCTAAAATTGCTCTTAAAATACTTTTAAAAATCAGAAGTCATGAGCACAGGCAAGGACCATAATAAATATGTATTACACAGTAAGTTTTACAAGAAGAGAAATAAATCACATCCCAATCTATTATTTCTCAATTACTGGTAACTGCTGACAACCCATTCCTTGTAAATTTGTGTACAAGATTGTGTATCTCCTTTCTTGTGGAGACCTAATTGGTCTTTGATAAACTTTTTAATGATTCTGAATTTACAGGTTTTTCAGGACAAACTTTTTTGAATTCTCTTCTCTCTCTGCCAAGGAGAAGTCACTAATGGCATTCTGGGCATATTACTATTATAGCATTTAGCAATCACAACATATGACAACTACTGGTGTATTCTGATCTCCCCTTTAAACTGTGATCCATGAAAAGGGAAAAGATTGCCTTCTCTGACTGGGGAGTTCCTTGTGCTGCCATCTCTTTCCTTGCTCCTTATGCAAATGGCATAGAGTCTGAACCAAGAGACTCCGAGAAACGAAAAACGTTTGTCCAATCGATGTATTTTAAAGTGACAGTGAAATAAAAGGATTGAAACATACCTTCTACAAAAAAACACAGTTTAATAATGAAAGTAGTCAGAGTTGCTCTGCTGTAGGAAGACAGTTTTGACTACATTGATCAGTGACTAAATTACATGCTTCCAATGCCCTCAAGCACTGTAGAAACAATGTCATAAACAGAGCAGAGACTCAGTGAAAATAGAACCAAGGAATGTTTTTTATCGTGTTATGTTAGTCACCGTAAAATATGTCATTAGTTTTTGATGCAGTGTTCCAAGAGTCATTGTTTATGTACAACACCCAGTGCTCCATGCAATACGAGCCCTCCTTTATACCCTCCACCAGGCTCACCCATCCCCCACCCTCTCCCCTCTACAACTCTGTTTGTTTCTCAGAATCCACAGTCTCTCATGGTTTGTCTCCCCCTCCAATTCCCTCCAATTCACTTTTCCTTTCCTTCTTCTAATGTCCTCTATGTTATTCCCTATGTTCCACAAGTAAGTGAAACCAGGTGATAATTATCTTTCTCTGCTTGACTTATTCCACTCATCATAATCTCCTCTAGTCCCATCCATGTTGATGAAAAGTTGGGTATTCATCCTTTCTGATAGCTGAGTAATATTCTGTTGTATATGTGGACCACATCTTCTTAATCCATTCATCTGTTGAAGGGCATCTCGGCCCTTTCCACAGTTAAGCTATTGTGGACTTTGCTGCTATGAACATTGGGGTATATTTAGCCCTTTTCACTTCATCTGTATCTTTGCCCTAAATACCCAGTAGTGCAATTGCCGGGTCATAGGGTAGCTCTATTTTTAGTTTTTAGAGGAACCTCCACACTGTTTTCCAAAGTGGCCGCACCAACTTGCATTCCCATCAACAGTGCAAGGGGAACAAAGGAACATGTAATTCAAAGTTAAAGTGAGAGGATGAGGAATTTGTTCTCTTTGGGAAAATTAGACATATAGGTCTGTTTTTCCACATTGACATAATTAGTCAACAGCGTCACTCCCTATATTAGATTACACATCTATTCATTGATTGCTATATACCAACAAAACCTTTAATTAAAATGGAAACAAACAAACAAAAAAACCCTTGACTTTACAGATGCAACAATGATTTTTAAAGATTGAAAATTTTAGATATGAACAGATATCTCTCCAAAGGAGACATACAGATGGCCAACAGACATATGAAAAGATGCTCAACATCACTCATCACCAGGGAAGTGCAAATGAAAATCACAATGGGATATCACCACACACCTGTCAGAATAGCCAAAACAAAAAATTCAAGAAATATGTAAGTGTTGGGGAGGATACAGAGAAAAAGGAATGCTTATGCATTGTGGGTGGCAATGCAAACTGGTGCAGCCACTGTGGAAGACAGTATGGTGGTTCCTCAAAAAATTAAAAGTAGAATTACCTTACCATCCAGAAATTGCACTACTGGGTATTTACCCAAAGAATATTAAAGCACTAATTTGAAAGGATACATGCACTCATGTGTTTACTGCATTATTTACAATAGCCAAACTGTGGAAGTGGCCCAAGTGTTCATCATCAGTTGAATGGATAAATAAAATGTGGTATATATGCACAATGGAATATTATTCAACCCTAAAAATGAATAAAATCTTGCTATTTGCAACATGGATGGATCTAAAGAGTATAATGCTAAGCAAAATAAGCCAGTCAGAGAAAGACAAATACCATATGATTTCACTCATTTGTGGAATTTAAGAAACAAAGCAAACAAACAAAAAAAAATAGAAAGAAACCAAAAAACAGACTTTTAACAATAGAAAATAAACGATAGTTACCAAAGGAGAAGTGGGTGGATAGGATGGGTGAAGTGGGTGACGGTGATTAAGACCATAATTCTCTTGATGAGCACTGAGTGATACATGGAATCATTGAATCACTATATGGTATACCTGAATATGAATACATATATATTATATATATATATGAAAAAATAAAAATTGAAAATTTTAAGAAGAAACAGTAAAATACATTTTATTCTCACATTTATGATAATAAAAATTGTAAAGACCCTATAATATTATGCCTTAAAACTATGCATTTTGGAATTTTTTTTATTATTCATTTTTAAGGACATTTTAAAGTATATTTGTCCACAAATGTACATTATACTTTAAGAACAAGAGCTAACATGTAACATAAATATCGGAGATTTAACAAATATGTCTTACAAGAAAAACTAGAGTCATTACACATAAAGCTCTTACAAGCTGTCATGAGGAGATATATATGGTTTTAGGCACAGTACAAAAGCAAGGTTTTCCTCAGAAAACATGATAGATCTGCCTGTGTTGTTGAGAACAGGTATGTCAAAGAACATTAAGAGACACTCTTGGAGATTTGCTACACAACAAAGCACATAAGTGCACATTCAGAAAGAGAAGCTTTCTGGCCAACACATAAATCCTCTCCTAAAGTTTTGATGTTTTCCGAAACAGTATGGCTCTAAAAATACATAGAATAGACTCTTTTATATTATGTGAGTAGGATTTAGATGTTAAAAGATAATAGGTCTGGGGCACCTGGGTGGCTCAGTTGGTTAAGCGACTGCCTTCGGCTCAGGTCATGATCCATGATCCTGGAGACCTGGGATCGAGTCCCACATCAGGCTCCCTGCTCTGCGGGAAGCCTGCTTCTCCCTCTCTCACTCCCCCTGCTTGTGTTCCCTCTCTAGCTGTGTTTCTGTCAAATAAATAAATAAAATCTTTAAAAAAAAAAAAAAAAAAAAAAAAAAGATAATAGGTCAGATAGGTATATATCACTCATGAATTTATCTTTTCTTGTTTCCATTTTTTAAATTTTAATTCCAGGGTAGTTAACATGCAGTGTTCCTTAGTTTCAGGTATACAATATAGCAATTCAACAACTGCATGTATCACTCAGTGCTCATCAAGACATGTGTACTCTCCATCTCCTTTACTTATTCTCCCATCCTTCCACTCACCTCCCTTCTAGTAACCATCTGTCTGTTCTCTGTCGTTGAGTCTCTTTCACTGGTTTGTCTCTTTTTCTTTGCTTGTTCATTTTATTTCTTAAACTCCACATGAGTGAAATTATATGGTATTTGTCTTTCTATGACTGGCTTATTTTGCTTAGCATTATACTATTTAGTTCCATCCATGTTGTTGCAAGTGGTCAGATTTTATTTTTATGGCTGAAAAATATTCCAGTGTGTGTGTGTGTGTGTGTGTGTGTGTGTGTGTGTGTATCACATCTACATCTTTATCTATTCATCTGTTAATGGACACTTAGGATGGATTTAAATTTTTTTGAAATATCTATAAACATATCAAGAAACATGTAACAGGATATGAACATTTGTCTTGTTTTAATATGAAACTTTAATTTTTCTTTTTATGTCTACTACATTGGAAAAATAATTTCTCCTCAACTCCTGACAGAGTTGAAAGCTTTTGCCCCTTTTGACCTGTAGTTTTCATTTACTAATAATTCAAACATAATGTGTTCTCAGTATCTATTGGAATAATGTGTTCTCAGTATCTATTGGAAGAAGAGTATGAAAGAATTGGAGTGACAGAGGATGGGGGAAGAAAATCGTGACCAAGAAGGTATAAGGAATAGAATCTGAAGGGAAAATAAACAAGTTTGCCTTTAGAGTTTACTAAGTGGGGCCCTGTAAGTCACAGAATTCAGCCAAGAGAAGTTTCCCAAAAGTAAGAAGGCCTACTACCAAAGAAGAGTCTAATCTTCTGGACCAAGAAACAGTCACCCTATTTCAATTGCTCAGTCTTTACTTCTTACCCATTTCTCAGTCAGAACCTCCCACCACCTGCTTCCTCTGGATCTAGAACAGGATGTTCAAACTTCTGTGCTCTAGAGGACTTCACTGTGTATATAAGCAGCACCTCACTTATGACTTCCCATTGAGTGACACTGTACCTGACAAGACTTCATTTGTTTTCCTAATTATGACATATGGCCAGCCCCCTTTATGCCATAGAACACTGTTAAACCTAATAATACAAGGGATCTGAACCTAGTCAAGACTCCACACAGATACCAGAAGGGACTTTAACAAGCCAAATTTCTCTTAAGCTAGCACATGATCATTATTGCTATCTTTAACATATTGATGTGAAAATTAAATTAAATATCCTTTAAACTTTCCTTAATGAGACAGATGACACTTCAGGAACCTTCCTCTGTCAGAGAATAATCAACATTTCCACAAATACATATTAACTACTTAGATATAGCACCACTAAAGATGTTGAATAATATAAAATTGCACCATTGAAAGATGAAATAAAAATACACTTGAGAATGTTAAACTGCACAAGCCAGTGCTAAATGACCACCACCAACAGAAAAGTGCTATTGAAGTTTAGAAAGCTTTATGAATTAGAGTATTCAAAATAGACTTGATGAAATGATGGAGTTTTAATTGGGCCTTGAAGAAAAAGTCGTATTTGAGAAGGTAAAGAGAAGGAAAAAGTTACTATAAATTAAGAAAAGACAAGAATAGTTTGTCTCATCATGAATCTAGATTGCATACCATGGGAAATACTTTAAATAAAGACTTTAAGTTATAAGTCAAGTTGTATATCAGATGATTTCATATGACTCCAGTGAGCTAATAATGAGTCATAATTGATTATCTACTATGGGCAGACATCATACAAGTCCCCTACTTTTTGCCAAGTACAGCCTTCACTACTCAGGATATAAATGTGAACAAAGATAGCCATAGTTTCACCCCTGGCATGATGAAGGCAACAGGCTTTAATCAGAGATACTCACAGAATATAAATTGGTGCAGCCACTGTGAAAAGCAGTATGGACGTTCTTCAAGAGATTAAAAATAGAAGTACCATACTATCCAGTACTCCACCACTAGGTATTTACCCAAACTAAATGAAAACACTAATTAAAAAAGACATGTACCCATATGTTTACTGCAGTATTATTTACAATAGCCAATATATGGAAGGAACCTGTCCACCTGTCTACCAATAAATGAATGGATGAGGAAGAAGTGGTATACACAAACACATACACTTATACACACATAGTGGAATATTACTCAGCCATAAAGAAGAATGAGATCTTGTTTGTTCTTGCAGACCTTGCCATTAACAACAACATGGATGGACTTAGAGGGTATTATGCTAAGTAAAATAAGTCAGACGGAGACAGAAGTATACCATATGATTTCACTTATGTGTGAAATCTAAAGAACAAAACAAGCACACACAAAAACAAAAGCAGTAACAGACCCACAAATACAGAGAACAACTGGCTGTTGCCAGAGGAGAGGACAATGGGGGTTGGACAAAAGGGTGAAAGGGAGTGGGAGATACAGGCTTTAAGTTATGGAATAAATAGGTGACGGAGATGAAAGACACAGCATAGGGAATATAGCCAATGGTATTATAATAGCAGTGGATGGTGACAGATGGTAGCTATACATGTGGTGAGCATGGCATAATATATAGACTTGTATATCTAAAATTAATGTAATATTGTGTGTCAACTACACTTCATTAAAAAAATACAGGTTCATATGAGATTGAGAAAAAATCAATAACCTGTGACACCAGGAGTGAACAGAACGGAGAGCATATTAATTCAGGACTGAGTGACCCAAAGCTCACATTCACTATATAGCTGTGTCTCTTGTGGCAGTGGAAAAGTGATTGTACTTAAGGTAACAGAGGAGGAAAAGACTGGTTCCAAGGGCTTCAGGAATACAGACAAGAATATCAGTTCAATGGGTTTCTGTATAAATGTCCCAAATTAGGTTGGCCTGCTTTTCAGATGGAAATTTAATCAAAGACTGAATTGCTGTATGCTTGGAGTACTGTAAGGAGAATTCTTGTACTGGAAGTCCCTTTCAAATTTATAAGTCAGTTAAACCATAATTTTCTCCTATAGGTAATATAATTACTGAACTAAGTAAGCATTGATGATCCCCACACAAAGAGATATATAATAAAATTATTTTAAAAATAATAAGTAATATGGCCTTTATTCTAAAAGGACTGAATGTTCATTTGATATCATTGGTCTTTTTATTGATCATATTATTTCTAAAATCTTCCTATAAATTCTTACCTGAAAGCTTTTTTGTTAATTATTCCACTTCAACATTATCGAATCACAGGGAAATTTGAAACATTTGCCTTCCTTAAGTAGCTTTTAAATGCTTAGCATAGTCTATATCAAATTAGTATTCAATATCATTTCTTCAAAACCTTAAATTAAGACTTGATTTTAATTACCTCTCAATTACATCTTGCACCACTCCTGTGAGTTAGCTATTTTGAAGGAAATGAAGCTGCTTAGAAGAATTAGATTTTAAAATGCAG
Organism: Spilogale gracilis; assembly: GCA_004023965.1. Taxonomy (NCBI): domain Eukaryota; kingdom Metazoa; phylum Chordata; class Mammalia; order Carnivora; family Mephitidae; genus Spilogale; species Spilogale gracilis. Next base: position 1,406 of record PITA01006462.1, on the reverse strand, counting down.
TATGACAACTTTAGACTTAACTTCTGTTACAATTATGAAATGGTTCCAAAACAGGGCAACTTCATATATATATATTTCTATTGCATACCTCTCACTTGCCACCTCATATTTCCACATGTATCTATGTCTTTTTCAAATACAATATATAAAAAATAATAAGGAAGCATTAGCTGTCAGATATATGCCCCACATAGAACTCAGGACACCTGGGTGACTCAGTTGGTTAAACAGCTGCCTTCAGCTCAGGTCATGATCCTGTCCTGGGATCGAGTCCCACATTGGGCTACTTACTCAACGGGGAGCCTCCTTCTCCCTCTTCCTGCTGCTCCCCCTGCCTGTGTGCTTTCTCTCTCTCTGACAAATAAGTAAATTAATTAAAAAATCTTAAGAAAAAAAAAAGTCCAAGACAGAATGAGTTCCACATCACTGTTAATGCATCATAGCAAAGACCTCAAAATAGACAAAAAGGTCATAAGTGTTACCCAGTTATATTTTTATGAATTTATAAATTATGAATTTATAATTTATAATTGAATAGAGATTTTTATTACATTTTAACTTATTCTTTTTAAAAAAAAAGATTTTACTTACTTATTTGACAGAGAGATACAGTGAGAGAAGAACACAAGCAGAGGGATGGAAGAAGGAGAAGGAGGCTTCCCACTGTGCAGAGAGCCTGATGCGGCGCTCTATCCCAGGAACCACGGATCATGACCTGAGTTGAAGGCAGATGTTTGATGACGGATCCACCCAGGTAACCCCATTTAAACTTATCCTTAAAAAGAAAAAAAAAAACTTACCCTAATGAAACAAACATACAGAATAATAGTGAAAATAATGATGAGGATGGTGATTACAACTACATTTATCAGATATCTACCATGTTCCAAGAACAGTTATAAGCAATTTTATATGTTTTGGTTAATTTAATCCTCACAACTACTTTATGAGACAGATTCTATTGCTGTTCACTGTTTTATAGATGAAGAGACTGAGACACAGAGATTTCACACCCAGTGAAAAATGGGACCCAGATTCTAATTCTGGTTGTGGAGTCCTAAAACTTATGTTTTGGGAAGTTATATTATTAATATCAGTATTTTCTGCTGTTGTCTTAGAAATAAACAGATGACTCCTTCACACCATGTCTCCAACTTTGAATAAAGAGGACTAACTGCTTTAAAATACAACACTGCAATTCTCGACTGGAGGGTCAAGATGGCGGAAGGCCAGGTGACCGCATTTCAGGGAGTTCCCTGAAGAGAGCTGAATTCCAACAAAAAAACCACTACAAGACCACCGTGAACACCCATGAAACCACCCTGAAATGTGATATTTCCCACTTCTGGACCGCCACGAGAGACAAAGAACATCGGCAAAAAGGTAGAAACAAATTGGAGGGTCTG